>JABCKH010000041.1:0-58762 GCA_018851285.1 Lyophyllum semitale | reverse complement strand
CATTACCGAAATCCAGTCCTTTCTTTTCGACTTCTGCGGGCCGACTCGTAGTGAGAATGCTCTAACGTTGGCAAATCTAGCCCGGACATGCACCACTTTCACGGGTCATCCCTTATTTCTCTTCGATACTTCGTAACAAAACTGATGTATTTGGCTATTATATAGAGGTTGCACTAAATCAATTATGGCGAAACCATTGCTTCCTTTCCCCACTGATACAGGTGATGCCGGAGGATCTATGGACGGTGGAGATTGAGGAGACCCAACGCACGTATGGCGGCACAAAACCACAGAAGATCCTAGTATGCGCTTAACACACTGAAATTGGTAGCAAGGACTTATACCCTTTTCAGAAATTTACCAGAGCACTGCAAGAAAGTGACTGGCCAAGGTTTGATTACTATGCGCGAAGAATTCATCGTCTTGGGCATCACCCGGCAGTACTAGCTCGCGGAGTATACATCCATGAACAGGTCTTCAGGGCCTTCAGTTCATATCGCCCTCTCCATCCCATGCTCACGAACCTTCGCGCCTTCGGTTCTGACTTCGACGAACCACATGTGTTGACATCCCTGCCCTATTTCCCCACCCTCCTTTGTCCAACCATAACAGAGATCATATTATCCTGCGTCTGGGAAGCACCTTCTAATGAACTACCTGGGCTTCTTTCATCCATTTCCCGCCTATGTCCAAACCTTCGCATTCTTAAGGTCACACTTCTTAGCATGAAGGAAATCACACCTGAATTCACCTCCGTGGTCGAAAAGCTCATATGTGCTCTTCATGGTCTGGAATTGCTGAGCCTTCGCGTTCCCTTGATGAGAATTACCCCAAGCATGGTTCACCATCTTGGAAGCCTTGGAGGTCTCCACCGTTGGACGTCTCCGATTCCTTCCGACACGAGTGCGCTTCAGCTTCGTGATTTATTCGCAACGCATGACGGGCGGTTCCCAAAACTGCGCCATTTTGAATTCGAAGCAACAACCCCAGAACAAGCCGCAGATGTTTTAGAATCATTACAATGTCCTCTGCAAAGCTTGACAGTGACCGTCGAGGGAGAGGGACCATCTATTCAGCCGCTGCCATCCCTCGAAAGGCTTCTTGGATCATTTGCGCAACACCGCTGCGGTTCATCCTTGACGTACCTGTCGCTCTTCGGGTTACCACAGGTAGAAGAAGGCCCCGGCTCTGTCGAGTCTGTCCGCCACACCTTCAGGTCCCTGTTTTCGCTCAGAGCACTTGAAAGCTTGTGTACGGATTCCCCGTGTACTTCCGCACTTGACGATGGTTGGTACGCAGAAGCAGCCATGGCGTGGCCTCATCTCAGAAATCTCGATATCTCTCACAGTGGTCGCCCTATAGTGACATTGGCTGGAGTGATACCATTAATCGAACATTGCCCCCAGCTCTCTGATTTTACACTCTCCATCTCCGCCAAACCATTCAATCTTGAACTTCTAGAGCGCGGAATCTGCAACAGGAAAATCACGACTCTGTCACTGGGACCATCGACCATTGTGAATCCAGTGGGCGTCTTTCGTTGTCTTACTGCCATGTTTCCCTATTGGATACTCTTTTTTGTGATGGATACAACCTCTCGATGGAGTATCAAGACGCTTGGGATAAGGTTAGGGATATGCTCGATGAAAGCATAGCAAGTGAAAGTGAAGAATGAATATTTGGGCATTTGGAGGACATATAAAACGATGTATTACACGAAGGGAGTTACGTATTAGTAACGCATAAGTACTGCACCCTAGAAGGATCTTGTGAACGAAGATACGGTTGATACGGTTGAGTTGGAGCCGACTTCTCGACTCTTCTCGAGGTTTTTGTTAGCCACCATCCTTCCAAGTTCCTTGGCAGACACACGTGACTCAACACACTCCATGAATCCACCATCCACGCCCTTCAACGCTGGCCCGTCTTCTGCGCAGAGCCCTGCGCCCGACACGCCAGGCTTCAATGCAATATCTACACCCACTCCAGTTGCTCGTGGAAGACCCAGAGGAGCCCTAACTGGTGCCAAACGCGGTCGCAAGCCGCGCGGCGGGGCGACAGGGGTGGGCACGACCACGCCCAGGTTGTCGCCACAGGAGAACCGAGTTGGTAGCGCGAGCCCTGCGTTTTCTTCACCACAGTTCCCGCACGTGCATTGGGCGATGCCGGCGAGCACCGCTGGGGCAGGTGGAAGTGGAAGCGGGACTGGGACTGGGACTGGGACTGGGAATATCGGAACGTCTTCAACGTCGACCGCATACGCATCTACGACTGTACCCCCACAAGGACAGTACGCACAGGCGAGTACTATGAGTACCACCGCTGTCAGATCCACCCCTCCCATGGCCTCCTTAGGCTACGCTATGCCCTCGGGGTTTGGATCTGGATCTGGATCTGGGGTGCCTGCGCTGGATACGACAGGGCTCATTAGCCTCTCCGGAGCCCCAGCACACGTTATGCCCTCTGGGGCATTCGTAGGACCAGGTGTCGGGGCGGGTGCAATACATGCCCGGCCACCCGGGATGGGTGACGATGACGGGGACGGCGAGGACGAAATGCTGCCCGCAATGGCGGATGACGACTACTCGGCACAACTGTCATGGCAGAGCCAGTCGAAAGATAACCTCAAGTACGCAGCACTACTCTGCCATGACGCTATGATTTTAATTTTTTGTTCTGCTAGGGTTTTGATGGACAACTTCAGTCCAGAACAATATGAACGCTTTGAGGCATATCGAAGACATGCATTGCCGAAGCAAGCTGTGCGAAAAGTATGTTTTAGTGCCCGGACACGCCTCTGATCTAACTACGGCCATCTCTAGCTCATCCAGCAGACACTCGGTCAACAAGTCTCTCAGCCCGTCGCACAGATTGTCGCAGGTTTCGCAAAAGTCTTCGTCGGCGAGATCGTCGAGAAGGGTTCGTCTACCGTCATTGTCTCTCTCCTTTTCCAGTTCTCAGAGATCGTGTTTTTTTTTAGCTCGGAAAGTCCAAACACGGCGGGGGGAGACTGGACCCCTTGCGCCTGACCATTTACGGGAGGCATACAGGATATACCAAGCTGAGACAGGCCGCGTGGGTGCGGCACGCCCTCTGCGGTCGAAGAGGCTTTTTGTACGATAATATGTCGCTGAGATCCGTGGTATGTACTATGTTGTTTGTTGATACCGTTCATAAGCTAGCCATGACCCATGCCATGAACTTCCAACTGATTCACATGTAGCAGCTAGCCACTTGAATAGAGCTTTAACCTTACCTCGGCCGATTGCTCACTACGCCCCTGTGGATTTTTTAGTCGACCACCATATTGTTACGAAGATCTAGAGTACGTAGTCGGCTTTCTTCAATCATGTGCTCTCTAATACCAAAATTTCTGCATTTTGGCGCCCGCATCATGAGGAGAAACCCTGTTATCGACGAATTTATTAACATACCGTGCTAGTATGATTTTTGCACGAGACATGAATTGCAGTACTCCAGGTAGCAGGACGCTGGCGAGAAATGTTCAGCGTTACTTGATTAATATTATACGAGCCTACGACTTCCTATCGCACAAGCACTCCAGCTCCGATGGCACTCACACTCGTCACCAATCAAATGAGTTTCGACATGCGCTCTCGCCCCTCTCCAACTATCGGCATCATCACCATCCCGGTAGCTTCCTCGTGCTGAATGCTTCTCTCTGGAATGCTTCTCTCATGAGCTTTGCAGCTGCCGGTCGTTCAATGCAGATAATCCTCCGTGAAACACTGTCCACGCTTGATCCTCACCGGCGCCGCCCTTTCTGTCCATTTCGTCCGAGAGTTATATCAACTCCTCTCCCGCCGGCATCCAGGGTGGCGGTTGTTGGCTTCTCGCTCCTTTTCCTGCTTCCACTCCTAGAACGGGAGTAGGACCTCGTCCTCAAGCGATCCGAGTGGCTGCAGGGGCTAAAGGCAGCAGATTGGATAATCCGGTTTTCGTGGAACTTGGGCCTCAATAGCTCTGAACGAGTCGTTGGTGAAAGGAGCCTGAGCACAGATGGGAATGTCAACACATGTCACGTCCTCGTTACACGATGTAAAAATGTACATGTAGCTACAAGGTACTACTGGGGGTCCAATACACTCGTTCACCGACTGTCAATCATTCACGACCCTTTGAACAACTGACAGACATTGTCAGAAACCGTGAAATACTCACGGCCTTGCGTCAACTATCATGCCCAGGCCTAGATGAGTAAACTGCTCAGAATCCTATAGCACGATGTAGCGACTTGGAAAACGACTCACAGACCGCCTGTGCCTTGATTTAGGCTTATTGGTAATGCTAGACGTGTGAACCAGTCAACACCCTTAATCGCGGCATAGATGGGCGAAGGATAACTCACTCCGTGAGTGGGGGCCTCGGAGGGGGTGCTGGTGCGTTAGCCGCAGGTGCAGGTCCGTGGTTAGGTCCAGGTAGCTGCCAACCGGGTGGTTGGTGTCCTTGTCTCGTCTCCAAAGACCCGTCGCCGTCTCTGACGGCGAACAGCACAGACCGCCTGTGTCTTGATTTAGGCTTATTGGTAATGCTAGATGTGTGAACCAGTCAGCATTTTTAACCGCGGCATAAATGCGCGAAGGATAACTCACTCCGTGAGTGGGGGCCTCGGAGGTGGCGCTGGTGCATTAGCCGCAGGTGCAGGTCCGTGGTTAGCTCCAGGTAGCTGCCAGCCGGGTGGTTGGTGTCCTTGTCTCGTCTCCAAAGACCCGTCGCCGTCCCTGACAGCGAACAGCACAGACCGCCTGTGTCTTGATTTAGGCTTATTGGTAATGCTAGATGTGTGAACCAGTCAGCATCCTTGACCGCGGCATAAATGCGCGAAGAACAACTCACTCCGTGAGTGGGGGCCTCGGAGGTGGCGCTGGTGCATTAGCCGCAGGTGCAGGTCCGTGGTTAGCTCCAGGTAGCTGCCAGCCGGGTGGTTGGTGTCCCTGTCTCGTCTCTAAAGACCCGTCGCCGTCCCTGACAGCAAGCAGCTCATGCGCGAAAGCACGTTCGAAAATATCCCATTCCGCTGCGTGGCGAGCAGCAAGCCTGCGAGCCGAAAGCGTCGCGACATCATCACCGGTTGCAGAGTGGGCGACTACGATCGAACTGCTGAGGACGACTGAGAGAGCGAAGAGGAAGGGAGATGTAATTTTCATGATGGTAGTGGGGAGGTTTGTATGTTGTGAGGAGACCAGCTCTTGAGAGTCAATGGTTCAACAGTTCGCTTTTTAAGCAGAATACACACCGTCACACTATGGGTAGCAGCGGGTGACATGGGACTGTACGGACACACCGGTAGCAACCAGCAAGTCTGTATTAGAGCAATTTACGGTAGTGTTGCCGCAAATTTCACGGTCAAAAGCGAACTCTGGAGTTGGGCAACCAATCAGAGAGCTGGATCAGCGGATGAAATGACTAAATGAGATGACGAGAAGCTCCACCTTCAGAAATGCCGTTGCCCGCTGCTGCCCTTGGAGGAGGAGATATCCACACGAGCACCGCCGACAGAATCCCCATTCTCCTCTCGTTCGACTTAATCCCATTCACTGGGGTCTTCCGCGTCCCACGAGTCAGATACCATTAGTTCGAGATGCGCCTGCTATAGCAGCAGCGCAGGCAGATATGCCCAACACCATCTGGGTCCTTTGGCGCAATGCTATTGTCTTTCCAGAAAAGGCTCTCGGCGCGGGGTGGCACCTGCAGCCTGTGCCCACCGTGGTACTGCGCGCTGGATAGCAACACACTTTCGATTTCGCAGAACTGAAATCGCTGATCGGGGCGTGATGAGATAGGAGATGAAGTCTATGTATAAGTTGTTGAGTGACCGCCTTCGTGTTATGGAAGATGTGACGAACCGTGCGCCATAGCCATAGCCGTCACGGTCGTTTCTAGCCGAGGTGGCCAGTCATCATCCTCGTCCAGTTTCTCGCCCTAGTCCAGGTATAGAAGCGGCGGGGGCCATTCATCCTCGCTAAAGTTGCTTGCAGATTCATCGTCCGCGTTGGAGCGTGATGTTGGGGCTGAGGTCTCCACCATCAAGAAATAATACGGCTTGAGTGTCCGAAACATCTGAATCCTTTAAGAGCTTGATTTTGGAATTAGGGCCTTCGAAAGGGTGTACGGTCAAAACTACAGGATGAGATTGACATCAGAGGCACAATGATTTCAAGCGAACTTGACTGCAACAACGGAATGTGGTATAGAATGTAGCGGGGATTGCGTGAAATAAACGAATCCAAGCTTCTCGTCGATCGCGATGGATGTAACAATGAGTGGGGCGAGGCTGGGAGGTAATGCGATTGGATGGGCCTCGATTCTTGGAGGGTAAGGGATGAATCGCAAAAGATGGAAGTCCGTTCCTGGATGAGCATCGAATATGATAGCCCTTGAGATGACACCATATGCGCCGGATGCAGATACGGCCCTGAGGTAATGGTCGCGCTCGAGCTCAACTGTAGCGAAGTTTTCGCTATCATACAGGTTCGTAGGGCACATAGATTGTGCAGGCCAGAAGCGTATAATCGTGAAAGGCCTAGAGGGTTCCTGCCTGTCCTGTGGTATATATGTCCCGTAGTTGAAATCGTAGACGCCTAAAGGCGAACAGCACATGTCATTGAGATTTAACCGTGATACAAAACCATCAGGGCAATTGGGAGACAGCAATGGGAGGGAGATGTGGCCAACCGACTGGACTTCCTGTTGGACGGGGAGGTTCTCATCGACGACGTCTGCGTGAGGGAGGAGTTCAGAAGGGCATCTGTAAAAACAATAACTTCTAGCATAGGCTCTAGATGAACGGTTGTCCACTGCTATGAGGGGTGTATTGTTGTGGGTCACAACAGAAACTGCGCTCGAGTGGTCCTGGGGAGGGCTATCTTCGGATGTTGTGGACTTGAAGACGCATGGGACTCACTGTTGGATAAATAGGGTCGAAGGGGATCATATCCTCGTATGAGTTGGTCTCGTAGTTGGACGCCCGAATAACGACACTCCCGTGTCTGCTTGAGCTATCCTGTATGCGCCCCCAGACATCTCGACAAACAAACAATCTTTGCAAACCGGAGAACTGATAGGGTGCTTTATATATCATCTGGATGCTGGCTTTTTCGCCGAAATCATATGTTATGGAAAAAATGCAGAGCTCTCGAGGACTGTTCAGGAAATGAATCCCCAACTTCACTGATTTCGAGGTGTAGAGGACTCACCTACCAGAGGAAACGAGGGGTTGAAGCGTGAAAGCCATGAGAAAACGTCCACCCTCGTCGTTACATGCATGTTCGACAAACATGCCCATGGAAAGGAGCTCCGTAAATATTGGCACCTTGCCAAAGGTGCACAAAAAGATACTTTCTCCGCCGGGTTGATGGGCGTGAATGACGACCATCGATGTTCCTGGAATTACCGCAAGTATGTAGTCCGTATGCTCTGGGTTATGAGGCAGAACAAGCGTGGCAGAATCAAGTATGCGAGGCTGCTCGCTGTTCCAATTTTGTTCAAGTCGGTGTGTGTGGCGGGCGATGTGTTGCAAGTCAACCAGTTCGCATTTGGTGAGATCCGTCGCAGAAGGACACGCAATTGGTCTGCACATCTCAGTCCTTTGCAGGGAATCTACCCAGAGGGACTGAACATCTACAAGCCTCCGTAGGCAAGAACAGACCTTCCGAAAATGAGCTGGAGACAGTGCAACCAAAAGTATACACTACTCACGGAAAGAAAGGAGAAAACGTCAGCTAGATCCATATGCTTGATTATTTCTAGGTGTATGTCGGCGGGGAAGTCTTCGAAACAGGACATTTTTCGTCATGAAAGGTGAGTCTAACAGAAAGTTGCTGGTCGGAGTGATTGCTTTGGTTATGCTCTCGTCTACCGTGACGGTAGAAGAAAGTGGAAGGAAGGCAAGCCAGGCTGTAATCGTCAACGAACAAGTGGTTATCTAAAAAAAGACCACGTGCCAAAACAGATCATCAATGAGGTGATCAAACCCAAGGCTATCTTTAGTACTTACCACGGAGTCATTATTATGTCTAAACGCCTCAGTGAGTATTTTTGAACGGTAGATCTACCTAACGACAACTAATACGTCCCGAGCTAGTTTTCGTGACAGGAAATGCGAACAAGCTCAAGGAAGTGAAGGAAATCCTTTCTGATGGACCCCGCCCAGTTGAGATTGATTCTCAAAGTCTTGACAGCAAGTATCACGCCCTTGCTCCCCAAATCGCGCGCGATCTAACATAAGAAACGAACTCACAGTCCCAGAAATCCAGGGAACGACGCAGGAGGTTGCGAAGGACAAATGTCGGAGGGCAGCTGAGCTTGTACGTCCGCAAAGCACCGCTAACTCGTCTCGGCGTGCTGATCGAACATATCCAATAGACAGGCGCGGCCTGTATAACCGAGGACACGGCGCTCTGCTACGCCGCGCTGAATGGTCTCCCAGGACCCTACGTCAAATACTTCATGGCGGAAATCGGGCACGAGGGTCTCAATAATCTACTTGTTGGCTTTCCGACAAAGGCTGCATGGGCCCTCTGCACATTTGCATATTCCTCCGGACCTGGTACGGTATTTTAGCGATCTGCAAAGCTGCGACTACGGCATCTTCTTGCTGATCATCTCATGCGATTGAATAATGCAGGTGCTGAACCGATCCTCTTCGAGGGCCGAACGGACGGGTCGATCGTGCCTGCGAGGGGTCCAAAGGTCTTTGGATGGGATGCTGTTTTCGAGCCTGACGGAACAGGACTCACGTCGGTGTTGCATTTGCTCCAATCCTCCATCCATGGCTGACGGGTGTTTGATAGATACGCAGAGATGCCCTCTGATCAGAAAAACAAATTGTCGCACCGCTATAAGGCCCTGCAGAAGCTGCGCACTTACCTCCAGTCGTTATCAGCCGAGGGTAATTCAGCATAGTTCGTTTCTACCTTTCAGATCAGGGTTAGTCACAGTGGAATTTTTAAAACTTACCATTCCGATGTGTATGCGCTTTCGTTGGAATACACTCGCGGCAGGTGGTCATACCGGGATTGTCACTAATTTATCAATATTAGATTTCATACACACATATATAAGTAGTACAACAAAGCACGAGAGCAAGACAAAAAAGGCTGGTGGCATCGCAATGTCAGATGAAGTGCCCAGATGCGGGAGGAGGAATCCCACCTTTTAATTACAAAGAATAGATATACATAACGCCATCGCTCTCACAGTTTGCCTTTCTCTGATTTCTGTTTATTTGACCAGGGATTGACAGTGGAATGAATAGCAGAAACGCATAGTTGATCGCCGTTCGACATCTGGCATCGACGTAGCATTATCAGAAGGTAAGGAATTGCGATTATCGGGAGTCACCTCACCTCGCACCGCGCAGAACGAACACGGCCATGAATGAAAACGGATGTCGATACAATCCGCAATTTGGCTCCTCTGTATGTCAGAAATGTGGGTATGAGCTCCACGGGAAATGAATGCTAGAAACTCCACGTACAATAGAGCGGGCTGGTGCCAGGTTAAATTCATAGATTGAGAGACCCCAGTTCCGTCAACACCAGTCGCATTTCCAAGAACGACCAGAGATGATACCGAGCATCTGTATTGAGTTGGTTGAGCTATTCCAGACTGCGACTGACCGACACGTACGGATCGATCATATAAGCCGCGCATGCTCCATGCAGTGTGCCAAATATGTTACACATATCTAAAGGAGAAGAAATGAAGGCGGTATTAGATTGATGCGCATACTAGCTAGACTCGGAGAGCTACGTACCTTTCTCGACGTCGACTTCAAAAACCGTCTCGCCATAAGCCGCTGGGCCACCCCTTCCCCACACATTCACCTCTACCAACTTGAGACGCTGGCCAATTTCAGCCCCATACGACTTCTCGCGGGTGCTCACAAAATGCGCGAAAACCTTGAGCGCAAGGCGCTTTTCTTCGTCGCTCACGTTGCCATTGATGTGCGAGACGTCTGTGATGTTGGCCTTGACATTAGGGACGCGGTTGGCCATTGCTCTGCGTGGGGATCTTTGCAATGAGCACGAGTTGACATAACATTTTAAGGATGGTGGTTGTACGGGAACAGACCTGGGGAAGCAATAACCAATTAATTAGTAATCGAAGTGGAAGGTGGCATAAGTTATGACCGGACCGTCCTAGCCGGCTAACCACTACTCCGTGATATTCAAGTGTTCTCGTAGGCAGTGTTCTCGTAGGCATCATGATGCCAACTTGAATGGAGTTTCTCCAGGCCGCAGTCCTGAATCTATCTCCACTATCATGATTCCCGCAGCTGCGCGTTCCGTCCTCGAAAAGGGCTTCCCTGATGAGGTGGTCGCCCAAGTCGCAGGAAACACCACGCGCGAGATCAAAGAAGTGCCGCTGAAATGGCTAGCCGCGTTCCGTTCACAGAACGGGAGTTTTGCTCATTCAATCGCGAGCAGAATCCGAGTCGTTGAGGTCTCTGTAGTGAAGAACCCAGAGGATCACTGTAGGCTTGAAGGAAGGGTGGTATGTGAGATTGACGTGACGCAAGGTCAGTGTCCTGTCATGTCTGGCTTGCACCACTCGGGTCCGCTCAACTACTCATTATGCCAGACATGCTCAATAAGACAGGCAACATGCACGACGGATGTGCAGTGTTTCTGATTGATGAGTGCGATTTGCTTGCTTACCTGTCTGTCACGAATTGCCGCAAAGCTGTACTCATTTTCCCAAATGCAGATGCTCCGTTTGTTCCCTTGCAACCTTGAATGCAGCCGAAGGGAGAGATTGGCAAGTGGGCGTATCACAGGCCATCAACAACGTCTTCCACAATCCCGCCAAATTGTTAGGCACTTGCTAGCTCCTTCCTTGTCATCGTGACTAACGGACACTTTGAATCAGGGGCGCAAAGCTCAAAATTGTGAACACTAGCATGTCGACGAGTAAAGGGACTGGGTCGTGTCGCAGTGAGGTATCTCTCAAATCCGATTTCAGTGTAGGGAGTAAGACGCGCTTACCTGTCCTGCATTTGCAAAGATCTGGGATACCGAGAACCATAGGTTGGTGGCATCTGGGGTGCAGTTACAGATGATACCATCTCAACCCCGGAGTTGGGCTCTGCCTTCACTTTAATGCCAATTATCGATTCCCAGGTGGGAGCTTAAGACCGAGAGTCCACAGGTGCTTGAGGAGGATAAATTTAGCACAAGTGTAGGTCAAGGACCGGTGTTGTTCCTGGTGCCGACTCAGAAATCAGGGCAGTCGGTTGTTGGTAGTAATAAATCTGCTACCAGCATCCAGAGACATCGCGCAGTGAGGCAAGTGTGCGCCTCGTCGGGTATTGATAAGGTCATTTGTTGGTTAAAGCCTGACATTCAACAAGGGCACACGGCGGAAGCAGAACAAGCAGAATTCCATCAAAGTGCAAGTTGATGCTTTTTAGACAATTCGAAAACGAAAATCCCCTCATTAAAATGGTCGTACTTACAGTACAACGGCAATCCATAACTGTAGAGAGATGGAGGAGATAATACTGTATCTGTATGCAAAGAGTGCGAATATAAGCCTGCTAACAGTGCGTGGAGATGGAGGAAAGCAACGAAAGCAAAAAAGCGAACCAGGAAAAAAAAAGGTTGCGCAAAGATTACTCACTGGTGTTACCCCCCGGTCGGCGGGTGGTGCATCCCATGCGTGAGTTCGCTGACGTTCGTGAGGTACGTCCCCCAATCGTCCAACCTGCCCGAGGTGTAAGCACTCGTAAACGTTATCAGCGAAAGACAACGCACCCAAACCCAGACGGTGCATTCGACCACATCGCGATCGTATCGCTGTCTATCTGCGCCTGCACGTTCGGATTCATACTCGCAGGATATTGCCCCTGCCCCACGATCATCTCCGGCAGCCGTTGTTCCGAGGGCATCGTAGCAGCTGCCGCACCGAACCTTCCAGGTCCGTACGACGACGACTGCAGTGTGCCCTGCACCGATGACGACTGTGCGAACGGAGGGTTGTTATAGCCGAACCCCATCTGGCTGTACAAGTCAATGCTGAACGGAAACGTCGCAATCGGTGGACCAGGCTGTACCGTGCTGGTACCGCCAGTGGGGAGCTCCGCCGTATCCCAGGGCATCCGCAGCATGCCCTGCTCCTGCCCGGGCATGGGGCTGTCTGCTGCGAGGCGGCGCCAAACTGCAGCTCAGGGCTCACCAGGAAACTCCTGAGCTCGTCGTTGTAGAGTGGCACCTGCGGCTCGTGCGTCGGCTGTGGTTGTACGGCTGGCATAGCAGGCTGTGTTCCCAGCGCGTGGGCGTCCCGCGTCACACGGCGCGAACCAGCGATCGTCCGTCGCTCATCCGGGCTCGGTGAGTCCGTCGAATGTGACGAGGGCGACACAGGGCTGTCGGAGTCTCTGTCCCGTTTGTTAGACAGCGGGGTGTTCGCACTCGGTAGTGGAAGCTCGCCCGCGGAGGCAAGTTCATAAAGGAGATCCCTGCCCAGCGTCCATCTTAGTCAAATAATAGTAATCACAGCACAAGGGCTTACCAGAGGCGTCCTGCGGGAGGCCACCTGGTGGTGGACGGTAAGTGTGGTTTTGGCGTAAGCTAGGACACTGGGACACGTACCGGGCCTCACATTTCCGAAGCGCGTGCATGCACTTGTGGACGTTCACCATCTCCTTGGATGGATCCAAGGATAGCCCGGAGCGTTTGTCGGTCCAGAGACTCAGAAGCAGCACGGTTCCTGCTGTGAAGATAGTCATCTACACGGAGCGATTAACGCCGGAGGCGGCAATCGAGTAAATATGATAACTTACTTGGATTAGAGGTGGAGAGACTAGATCCCGGCGGTGGTAGACATCGGCAATGTGGCTGCAGGATCGGGCAGCATTGGTGCAGATGGCCAGGGAGGGAAAGGAAAGTAGAGAAGGATGGTGGGGAGAAGGGATGAACGAGCGGTGTATCAAGATCTGGATGTAATAGTACGTGCAGTAAAGCCACGCCGACTGCTGGAGAAACTTGGTATTCTTTCGCGCTGGATCCCAGCGGACTTGAGGTACAAGAGTATGAGTGAAAAGTTAGCATCCAGTCAGCCGAGGGATAGCGTACGATGATCAGGCACAGAGTTGATCCATTTATTGAGCGAAGAGTCTAGTTCTGCAACGATCTGCTGGTTCCACTTTTTCCCACCGATTCCAGAAGCGGCTTTGTGTTTATTGATGGAATACTGTTACGAGACATTTAATTAGTATTTAAAACAAGGGAGAAAGCTATCACATACGATAGTACGCAACATGATGGCCATGATTTGATTGAGTTTGATGAGGAGGTTGAAGCCAGTAATATACGACGGTTTATTTGGAGGCTGCTTGAACCGTTTGGCGGGGTCTGGGTGTTCCCAGAACTCATCATCACATTCGACGAGGAAGTCGACGTCAAAGCTAAATTGCAACCCATCAAGAAGTGGCTATGAATCAAAATCCTGTAACGTACTCTTCCTCCTGAATAGCACATGGGCGGCCTAATCCTGAGCTAGCCATTCGATCCAAGGTCACCAATACCCTAGAAAAGAAATGATATCAATCATCGGTACAGTGAAATCCAGAAGTGGAACTACCAGAATGCACGCTTCCACAGCTCATCTTCGATCGTCATATTATTCTTGTCGTACTTACGACGATGTGCACCGACGTCCTGGGCCAAGCGTATACCCATCCCAACCATGGTCCACGACGAATGCGGCGCCGAAGATCCGAGTAGGAACATGACCGATAGCTTGACAAGGCCATGAGTTCTGTAGAGTTATGGTACTCCCGAGGAACTCACACAATAAAGCTGCAACTCATACAATGATGGAGGGGTTAAAAGGGATTTCTTTATTTGATGTGCCTGGTGGAACCATTTCCATCCACCAGAATAGCACGACTCGACTCCATCCATCAGGACGCGCGGATCGTCTGAGTGACGTGAGGCAACTGCGCAGACGAGGAGCAAGTTCGCCCCGAAACCGTCGTCGCGCAAATGCAGGCCCTCCGCAACGGACCTTTCGAAAGACGGGCGGTGGAGGAGCGGATGGAACAGATTGAACTCTTTGAAATATAGATCTAGGAGAGACTCCACGAGGTCGTCATCGGGAAAGACGAATGTCGCCTTCTGTACTTGAGCTGCGGTGTGCTCCCACTAGGTGGATGTTAATGACACTTGTCGTAAACGGAGGATTTACTTACTGGACGCGGTATCCAAAACTCCTCGCGCTTCGAGTCGAGAATCGGTCGCCCGTTCGGACCGGCGTATTCGTTCTTCAGTTCCATCGCAGTATGCATGAGCATCCCTGTGCTCGATTTTCCGAAGAATCGGGTCTTCTTGTCGTCGATATGGAGGGCCTCTAAATGATCAGTGAGCAAAACATGCGAGAAATCGTTGTCCTGTGGGTATTCCGTGTGCTCCGTGCTGATTTTCTGAATGATGTTGGTGGCAAGCTTGGTAGCGACGTCGTACGGTAGCTGCTCCGGTGTGTCTGCTGAAGTGGCGGAGGCTTCCGAGTCTGCGAGTGAGCGTGGTAGCCTGTCAATGAGCCATGCATCGGTATCGACCGCTGCATCGAGGTCTTTCAGGACGTCGGTACCGGGGATTAACTAGAAGACTGTCAGCGGACAGTGCGGCGTAAAAGTAGCTGTTTAGAGCGGTGCTTTACCCGAGCCAACACCTTCTGCAGCTTCTCAACACGAGTCTCCAGTCGTTCGATATATCTGTCAGTGTAAAGACCACTGTAAGGTACATGGAGCAGAGCAGAAGAATCACGTCGGACGCACCCTTTCGTCGGCCCACGTTTCTAACAAAGATGAGCAGGTATGCTATGCAATAAGCAACTGTAACGCACCTGCGCGGCTTCGACATAGGTACATTCCAAGCTATAGGAAATGCAATGCGAACACTGATTCCCCGGCTTTTGAGCCCCATCACCTGAAACGGGCCTTGAGCAGCTGCTAACAAGTGACCGAGAAAAGCTTCCCAACATTTTACTACAATTATACGTTTGAGATTCAGAAGATCGTCTGAGCAATGAATTAGACGTACTTTTCCTTCGTCTACAGATGTCACAGGCACGCTGGATCCTTCTCTTCTTGGACTGAGGGATCTCGCTGTCATTGCAGTCTTCCTCGGTGGAAGACATGGTGGACATGGTGTATAGTATAAAGGACGGTATTCAGAATGTCTATGATATGGCTAAAGGTGTATAGATCCATTTATGTAAGATCCATTTATCGCCGGGTCGTTTTGCCGTCCGTCGATCACGTGTGTTTGAGCCTCGTGACTTCGGCCACTTTGCAAGTTTTAGTTTCCTCCACGCACTTGACTTGACGAACACTCTTTCATTCAGAACACCGATACACGGCTGGACAAGTTTCTGGCGCAGGGACTGGAGGTGCTGGACAACCTGGCGAATCAGCGAAATATGCTCAAGTGCACCCGGCGAAGGCTATTGGACACTGCTAACACGTTGGGATTGACTCGAAATGTTATCGGGTGGATTGAGAGACGGTACTAGTCGTATCATGATTACAATTTATTTTCTTGTTGTGTGGCGCCGCCCTTGACATGTACATGTGCTTCTGACGACGAGAACCATTGTGTGTGCCATGCACCTAACTTCGTTGACTTGTTGCTATGCGACACAGGGTTGCTTCCTTCGCCTTGTACAACTTCGGGCGCCTAATTGGGTGGTTCTTTCCACAGCATCGATGCCTCAGGCCTCAAGGCTCACGGTAACTCCCTTTGCTTCAATATAAATACACAAGACGGCCTATTTGCCATAACTCACTTATACGATGCGTTTCAGCTTCTTCCTGTTCGCCCCCTTTGCGTTGTTCATAGTCATCGCTGCCAACCCAACACCGCCAGGACTTTTCGGTGTGTGTGCCTCTGTAATTCTGGTCTTGGTGTTTATTGAGAATCCCTACATGCAGTTCTCGGCCGTGATATATCATGTAGGTGAAATGATAATTATGGCTGCATGCTATTAAATAACTATATCCTTCCAGTTGTTCAGCGGGTGCAGTTGCTTCTGTTAAAACACCTTCAGATCGACTTTTGGGCGCCTGCAAAGGCTCTTGGAGATAAAATCAAAACTTATGCTGAGGAAGAACTTCATGATGCCGCTCTCAAACTTCCCGCTGCTTCGGCTAAACTCGATGAATTCAAAGCGACCATGTCGGCTGTCGTCACTGCCTCAACGGAACTGCGCAGCCATATAAAAGACAGCGCTAATATCAGCCTCGCGACCGAAGAGAATCTGTTAGCGCATCTTGAGCCTGTTTTCGAGAAATTTCAAGCCGAGTTCACTCTTCCCTTACCGGACGATCAGAATGCACGTTACGAGGAGAGGGTGAAGATGGTCGATTGGCTCATGAACGAAGTTGAATACGCTCTTGTCGGAATCCTCCCTATCCCAGAGGCAGAAGCTAGGGAAAGGTTCCAGGAAATCAAGCCCCACATTAGGCACGTTCTGCTGGTCACTGGTATGTGTACATCTATGTATCTCGAAGCCTAGTTCATGTTCTCCCTTTGGCTGGCAGGTCAACTGATCGACAACCACCCCATGGTTTTTGAGATAATCATGTTTTCTGGAGCAGCACTGCTCATACCAGAATCATGGTTGTTACGGCCAGTCCTGGGTCTCTTTGGCTTCGGCCCATATGGTCCTGTGAAAGGTAAGATGAGCGTAGTTGCTGATCGCTCACCGTGACTGAGGCATCTTTGACGCTTCACAGGCTCTTCTGCTGCTTGGGCTCAACGTCGCTTCTGGGGTGCCGAGGTTGCGAAAGGAAGCTGGTTTGCTGGGTTACAGAAAGCTGGCATGGGAATTATCCCCCCTGGTACGTGGGGGAATATCGTAGGTTCTATTGGGGTGATAGGTATCATCAGCCACATGTGTCGTCATTGAGGATGGTTGGATGATTTTGTAGCTCATCTGTTCGGTCATTTTCTTGTGTTTTGTTTTTTGCGCAGTCCACCGCAATTATTTGCCACATTTTAAGATCTTCCTCTGCCTTTTTGAACGTTGAACCCTTGTCATATATATACTAGTCGTTACCGCATACATTTTATAGTCGACCATACCGTCTATCAATGAGATAATAGATATCGAAAACGCAGGATTTTATCCTACCACTGATGCTCTCTCCATACATCATATCCAAAATCAGGGATATCGCTGTACTCCGTGATATCGATCCCATCGGGTTGGTCGTCCCTCTCAGGAGGTGTCGCCTTACACCAATGATGGGAACTATGCTCCCACGTTACCCACCCAGCGGGATAACTAAAGCCAGTAGCACGTTGTGCTTCTCCTTGGGCTACACGAAGTTCCCGGAGTGGTCGCGATGCAGTACGACCAACATTGACCGCCTCCCACACCTTTTCCACAAAGCCTTTGTCTAGAGAAGGCAGGCGCATTCGACGCGACGCTGAATCTTTCTGCGCCGCCCAGTACTGAGGTTTATAACTGGAGATGCCGAGGTTGTAGTTGAGCTGAAGTCTGCATAAGAAAAGAAAGGTGGCGAGAGTGTTGTAGACGTCTTCGTGATAGATAGCGAAGAGGTGATCAGACTGGAGCACGGGGTTCTCGGGGAAATTGAGATCGATGGAAAGCTCGTCCAGATGGGGGCACCTATCCCTGATGCAACGCAGCTCGTCAATCGACGACGTATCCCGAGAGTCGTCCAGATTACGGTTGATAACCCCGCATCCTTCCACGGTCCACCCACCCACCATCGTTGCCACCGCCGTTCGCTACCACGACGACCACTCTGCCCCGCCCTGGCGCCAACGCACCCAAAACGACCGACACGACGTTCTACAAGCCTTAATCCGGCACAGATGGACCAAGGAACGGCGGGAGCCAGGGCAAAGGGCAGACCCCAGCGGGGGAGAGCCACCAGGTGTGTCTGCGGCACCATTCAGCCCGTGCACTGACCACCCCACATTTACAGCTCGCCGAAAACCTCCACCATGCCACTAGTTAAGCCCCCATGACCCGCCGACCTAGCATGGTGGCCGACCCACATGTAGAAACGCGCCCACCACCCCCGAGGCACTACACCCACGATGGCCTTTCAAGCGCTGCCGACGTAGAAAGCGACACCCGGCCCCCGCCAAGGACTACCCTTCCACGGCTACAACAGCCTGCGGCCGTCCCAGCGCCTGCCACATCACGCCCGCCCAACCCATCACCCGCTGCAGCGACGCACAGCCCACCACTTTGCTCCAGCAACTCGCGGTGACTTTACCGCCGCCGCCACAACTCAGACGGCGGCGCCTGTAACTGACCCCGCCCTTCGTGGCCATTTAATTAGATTTTGTATATTAAATGCTATAATATTTAATATATGTTTCTTTCTGTGAACTCGAAGTTTGAAGTTGAAAACAATGGCATCTAATCCGGTCTGCACAGGTCTGCACTTGTAAGTTCCACTTCGAGTAAACTTCGAGTAATCACAGCACCGTTTACCGGGCCCCGCAGCGGGGTGGGACTTAGTCTCATACCAAGAACGTCCACGCGTGGACGTGTGAGGGGCTTATGTGAGCCTAGGGTGGGACTATGCTCGATCGGAAACGAAGGTGTCGGTCTTTCCTTTAACGAAGGTGTCGGTCTTTCCTTTTCAGGCACGGAAGCGCGACACAATGATGTCGCATCAGATCATCGATGTGTCGAGCTTTGAGGTGTTTGTGTCGAGCTTCATTTCTCAAGGTGTGTGTCGGGTCTGGTCTATCCCGCCCAGCTTCCATCCGACCAGACTGAGGGAGGTGAGCGGGGGGAAAGCCACCAGCAGGTTGCTTACGGTTTGGGGTTCTGTCTTTAAGCTCACCGTGAGATGAGTGAGAGAGGTAAGAGAGCTTAGCATCTGCAAAGGCAAAACCCCCGTGCAATCAAGGTTTGTAACCTGCGATAGATCTCCAACCTCCTTCCATTTATTTTTTATTTTTTATTTTTTTTAATCATTTGTGAATGCTCGAGGCGCAGAGCGCCTATGGTGCACTGTACGTACGGTAGGTGGGATAAGTATATAGTACTACGAGAGACACAAAATGCACCGTCCCCCCGCTATGCGGAGAAAGAACGGGCCGGCGTGTCCCCACCGTTTTAGATTGAACTCCCCTGTTACTCCCGGATTGCTGTAGGCTGAGATGTTGTTCGGGATGGGTTTGGCAGCGACGAAGGCTCGCAGAGCGAGCGTAAGGGCGTCCTTCCATTTAGACAGATCGACCCCGCTGATTTTCAAGTTCTTGATTCCGCTAGGCGCAGCGGTATGAAGAAGGGTCGGGTGCTCAAACTTCGAGGCTAGCGCATTCCATTCTCGTATCTCTGGTTCGCTATCCCATGTTACGACGCAGCCACCGTAGCTGATACGGAGCATTACCTTTTTCAGCTTTGGGGCAGACCTCACAATGCGCCAGAATGCGGGAATACGGAGGTCTCCGGCGTGGCGCTCAGGGTTATAGACGGTCGCTTGAAGTGACCTCAAAGAAGGTGATGCCACGAGCGCAAGTTCCACAGGATCGTCATGGAGTGCGGCTGAGGATGAACGGGTCCAAGACGAGACATGCAATTTGATAACGGTGGGGTAATCATGGATAGATTGGAGCAATACAAGTGGTATAGCTTCGGAGCAGGAGAACGTGAGGGACCGAAGCTGCGTTGTCTTCGAAATGAGTTGGGCGATTGTGGACCACTTCATTTCGGTGTCTCGCTCCTTCGCCGTGGCCGAACCATTCCCCACAACTCTCAGCGGGCGGTCATTCGTGAGCGCTTTGGGGCACGAGCCGTACATTCTTTCAATGCAAATATGACGTATGGACTTTGGGGTAGCTGACTTATCTGGGTCGGTGAGCCATGCCTGGATCTCCTCCATAAAATCAGAGGATGCCACGTTCAGCGCGACGTAACGGTAAAGCAACGGGCGGGTGAGCCTGTGAAATAGACGATTGGCGAGGAGAAGAGACTGAACGGTAGTGTATGAGGTGTCATAAACCTGGAATGAAAGACAAATGTTATCTATCGAGGAGATCGTGGGGGGAGTAAATTACTTACGATTGAGAAGATTTCTTCCAGGACATCTTGATTGAGGGGAGAACTCGCGCCAGTACGGGAAAGCATCATGACAATGTGTCAGTGAGCGCCAGCTGCCAGTGCTATGTGCGAGTATTATTATACGCTGACGCAAGGGCATCGAGCGCCCATGCACAGGCTGCACAGCATGCGCAGTACTTACTTACGAGGCAATAGGTCCGAATGGGTACAAAAGCCAAGACAAAAGCAGTGCATGATGGATTCTGCTTGATTATGTCACCACCAGTCCTTGATACGAACAATCTTAGCAGGACCAAAGCAGGACTCTCGCTCACGAGTCACTCTTTCTGTCCTGCCGTCGTCTTCAAGTTTCCAGCCGCTAGGCCCATGTCAAATTTTGGCGTTTTTGAACAGCATCCGGCAGTCCGCAGCAGAAAGCCTCGACTTCGCTGTAAGTATTGAAGAAGTGAGGAATGCCGTGGAATAGTTAGAATAGTTACTCAAGTTTTCAACAAGGGACAGGCTACTAGCCCGGCACTGATGTTTCTACTGGTCTTTTGGAAAGGCATCGTTGCCGTGGTCGTATTCTGTGAGCAACGCAAACTGGGGGGGGGGGCAAGGGGGGGAGGTCGTAATGATTACATGGATTATGTTGCAGAGCTGCACACCATACGAGAATCGACGGTTTCACGTGTCAAATCTGTAGGTCGTGATACTTAGCTTCATAGTTAAGGAATAGACGGCACTGTACGTACACAGGTAATGGAGCAGTCTGCTTCAGTTCTGGACGAGCCAGCGTATCGTTAGATCATTGTCAGTCACTTTAGTCTTCAAAGGAGTTAGGAATCAGATTCGCGTCGCGACTTGTCACCTGATGCGAGCTAGGTTAGCACGTGGTTCACGCGTGATCGTCATTCGCCAAAAAAGTTTAACTTGAACCAGAACTACCACCTGCTCTATCTAGCTGTGCGCGACCGTCACGAAGCTCTGTAATTGACGATATTTGACTCCTCCTCCTCTTACGAATTCTGTCAAGCTATCAATGCAGGGGACCTTGAACCAGTTCCACTCGAAATCATCTATAGATCACTGCTCGCAAATTTTTCCACAACTCTTATCTCGGTTGGCAGTTCTATATATTGAGACAGTTAATCATGGGAATTTCATCTTCCAAAGCGAAGTCCCAACGGCGGCCGCACCCCCTACACGTGCCAAAAGGATACTATCCATACGAGCATAGTTTTCCTCCAAATTACTGGCCGCCACCACCCATGCCCCCTTACGGCTACGGGCAGCAAGGCTTTATGCCAAATCATGGGCCCGTTATTCCTCCTGGATTTATGCCCCAATATGCCCCCCAGATGCCTCAGATGCCCATGCCGCAGCCGCAGCCGTATTGGCCCCCGCAAGCCCCTCAACCAACGCAGGAAAAGCAGAGAAAACCAAAGAAGAGTCGTAAGCGGCGGACACCGACTGCTACTCTTACATTTTCGAGGCCGAGGAATGTGCAGGGTCCACGTGAGTCCTTCTTGTGCCGTTGTTAGTTCTGGTAACTGATCAGGAGCTGGAATCGATAGCGTCAGCGGAGCCTACTACAGCAACTTCTGCTCAGCCCACGGGGGTTCAACCTCATGAAAATCCTTTAACTACTGCATCTACCACGAATTATTCTGCTGGAGTTCCTCCCCAACCTCAGGTTCACACTTCACACCACCCTCAACGACAGTCTAGCTTTGGAAGACGTTCAGATAATCAACACGCCGACCCTTCTCCGTCTAGACCCAGCCATGATCGGCGTGCTTCTGCACAGAGTCAAGCTTCTAGAGTTCAATCACATCCCGGTCCTATTGTGCCTCCCACGCAGGCTACTTTCCAACATCGAATACGTGCTCCCAATCCTCTCCCAGAGCCTCCGCGGGATATATACTTAACTTCACCATATAAGCACCTCCTCGTTCCCAAGGCCCTCCCTACCCTGCCAACCGTTGCGCAGACGATTGTCGTGAAGCAGGAAGACACCAAGCAGCCAAAGAAAGGGCTCTTCAGTGCGTTACGCAGGAAGAAGTCTGCGCCAAAGGAAACCCAGGAGGTCCGATACATCTTTGCACCGCAGGGCTCAAGCAGTTTCGTCAGCCATGTGTCGCCAGCTCCCAGTGTTCCACAGGCATCTCCAGCACCTCGGCCTCCAAGCCCCCCGCACTCGGCTGTTCCTTCACAGCGAGGGAGCGTGCTGACGCATAATGCTCCTGAGCCTGAACCCGAGCCTGAGCCTGAGCCTCGGCTCCCGCCGATTTACTTCGACCAGGACACGGAGTACGCCCCGTTCCTTAATCACTCTCCGCATAATGTCTCCTACGAGCGCGTTGATTACCCCACGGCCACGCACCTCCTCGAGGCGCTCAAGTTCATGCCGCTCCGTCCGGATATCGCGGAGGCTATCCGCTTGTGTGAAGACACCGCGGACGTGTATGAGATTTCGGCGGAGCACGGCGCACACCAGGCCCCGGGTTTCGGGACTTCGTACTTGGAAATGGTACCGTCTTCACTTCTTTGTGATGCAGTGTATGCCTTTAACTAACGCTGTTGCATGTAGATGGAGATGGTGGCGTACATCAAATTCAACCAGCACGCTGAGCTGCGAGATTTGTTGCTGAGCACGGATGATGCGCCTCTCATGTATGACGATCCTTCGGATTCGTACTGGGGGATTGGCGCCAGCATGAACGGGGAGCCTGGCCAGAATGAGCTTGGGCATGTTCTGGAACGCGTTAGGGCTCGCTTCCGCCAGGACAGGTTGAGATGAGTGTTGAATTTGTTTATACCTATCATGATTATGCCGCTTCCAACTCTGCGACTTATGAATCACATTACAATTTACCCATGCTATCTATACCCGCACCTCGTTTATGAATGGTGATGATTGGGATGGACCCTTCTAATATTCGTAGGCTAGTAGTTACTAATCATGTATCGTTTTGGACCATGTAGTTCATTTTGACTTATTGTTGCAGCGATTTTCAGCTTCGCGCATTGACCATTGACTTCTGTTTGAGGTAGACTATAGAAGCTACGTTTGGGGCGCTCAACTAGTCGTCAAGTGATCCATATCGATAACCTACGAAAATGATATGTACATATGATAGCAAGTTTCCGGATAGCAGAGGTTACGCATTCAAGAGGGGGTATAGAGTGTTTGAAAGGTTCCACTTCTCTATCATTTCCCGACGATTAAAGGTCGTCGAGGAACTTAGATTCAAGTTCAAACTGTTGCCACCGGCGCCGGTGACGTCGTTATAGACTTTACATTCGGACAACAGGCAACCATATCCTCGACGAATGCATCGGTGGCTCCAGCGAAAGTAAGACTCCTTATGCCAGACAGACTTCGCCGATGACATGCGACAGTTCGAGCATCCTGTCTCACGTTCTCCTTGCGGTAGGCGTCGCCCAATGCAGCCATACGTTCGTCAAACGAAAACGAGAATTCAAGGTTGGTGACGTGGGGAGGGCAATTTGTTAGTGGATGCCACTCAAATATATGGTCGAACCTCATGTTCTCGTATTTGATGCAGAGCGTGTGGAGGTTGGGGACTTTTACCACGGGATAGTAGTCTTTAAGGAGGCCTAGGGTCAATGGAAGGCATGACGTCGGCGGCTTGCCGGTATACATGTCCCGCTCATCACCCGACCCCGCATTGACATCTGAATTCCTGACCTTGACAGTGATGGAGCGACAGAGCGTCCGGGGTAGACCTTCGCCCTGCTCGTTGAAGATCGAGGGAAGCCTCCGGGTGATTGCGTAGCGATAGTGGTCTAGATATGACTGGCAGGGAATGTGCACATCTGTAAATGAGATGCGGATGAACAAGGACCTCCAGATCCTGCTGACGAGTAGGGAAGAGGTCATGAATGTGATGCGGTGGTCGGTGGAGAGGAGAGAGATCCACGCTTCAAAAATGCACTTTTCGAGGATTTCGGTTGGAAATAGGAGGGCAGTGCAGTCAGAATATGCGTCCATGATGGTTCAGTGGTTGGGAGTCGGATTTGCAATGGTGGCTCTTATATTTGCCCGAAAAAATACGAAACATGTGGTCATTCTTTCAGAGTGGGGCGACGCGAGACAAAGTGTGAGCCCCACATGAGAAATAGGAGTGTTGGCAACGTTGCGGTGAGGATCAACAGCTTGAAGGTAACACTACCGTCTCCGCGCGGTAAGAAAGCAGTGGATTCGTGGAACCCACCGATTTGACAATTACTCGACTTTCTAGGTGACCGAATACTATAGCTAAAATTGCAGATAAAACAGCCAAGCTGAATTTATATAACAAAACAGTGAGTAGGAAGGAATGGAATAAACAAATACACGAATCGAACCGAACCGGAGGGCGGGCGGACAATAAGGATTATTAAAAACAAGCAGAAAGCAGGGAGGGTAAGGAGAGTAAAGGTAGAGTTAAGTGTCCCACCAAAGAGAAATGTATAAATACATATAGGATCTACACGGAGACCAGCCAGTCCGCTTTACCAAACCATCGGAAGAGGCGCCACAAACCCAGCAGACTGCAGCGAGCTCGCAGTCGAAAGGCTATAAGCGATCGCACGGCGCTTATCCTCCCAAGCCTTCAGCGCACGAAGCAGCTGCAAGATCTTGTCGCGCTTCCCCTGCCGGATGTCATTAATGCTCACGCTGCCCATCTTCACGTCGTTGTCGAGGAGGAAGTCGAAGAGCTGGAAGAGCCCGTCGAGCTTATCGTCCGTGGGGCTCTGCGGGAATGCAGAGTCGAGCACGGGAGGCGACATCGGCCGCCCTTTGATTGATTCTGCGATGCGCAGGAGGGCAAGGCCACCGCACACCGAGCCTGTGGGGTCCCTAATCTGCAGTGACAGCGGCAGGTGGGAGTTCGCCCACTCGATGAGCGCGCGATCTTCGGCAGAGTTTCCCATAGACTGCTCCAACACCTTTTCTTAGAGACACAAACAACCCGATCTAACACAAGGGACTTACGGCACGAGTAACGCTCAACCTCCGCATCTCTCTTGAAGGCCGCGCGGGCGCAGCCGATTTGGGCGTCTTTGGGGAGCCATTCACGCCTTCGCCATTCGGGGCAATAGTCTCGTTGCTGAAGAACGACTCAAGACGCACCCGCTCCTCCTGGCTGTTGACGCCATTCGACGAAAGCCCCATCAGGACGCGTGCATCCCGACTGGAGAGCTGGTTGGGGTTCTCGCGACGGAGAGCCTTTTGCGTCGCATCGCGAGCGTTCGGGGAGGGCGGTCGGGGTGCGGGGTTCATGGCTTGGGCAACCGTCAGCGGGATGGTGGGTATATTGCACGACGAGATCACAGGCTCTGCTCTTGTCAGAATTGGATTCGGATGTAAATCAAAAACGACAAACTCACTTGTGTAATCTCGCCCAATGGTTGCTTTCATGATCGCCTTCATCCAATCACGGATAATGGTCTTTTCATCCGAGCTGAAGAAATGTGTCTTGTCGTTGTCGTGTTCGATCCGGAACCCATACCGTCCCGGGTTCACATTCTCGTCCACTGTCACTTTGTATCCGACGATATTGATGTACCCTTTGATCTTGGTTTCCTACAAAAGGCAACATTAGCCTAGATAACGAATGCCAAACGCGGGTCAACATACGGAATTGCTATTGCTCTTCAAGCAATACAAATGCTGGCCCTTGAGCACAAAGTACCGCAGCTTCCAGCTGTTATACCGATCCCCCTTCTTCCGCATCCACCCACTATGATCGAGCTCTCCAATCTGCACCAAGATGCTCTGGCCCTGCTTCAGAGTGCCTGCAGCCGCACCAGGACCGGGACCAGGAGAAGCAGCAGCCACACCATCCCCAGCCCCGCCATTATAGCGGGTCACATCAGGAGGCAGCGTAGCTGGCGCCGGCGCCGAGGACGTGCGCTTGCGCAGCAGAGTGGGGTTCTGTGTCTCCTTGATGACAGCGACGGCCGCCAACGTCTCCTTGCCGTTTGTCTCCTTGAAACCGTGTTTCGGCATCCCCTTAGGTGTACCCGGGCGGTACGACGACGCCGACGACGCCGAGACCTTCCTACTGCCCGAACTATGCAGCATCGAGAACATCGACCCTCGGTCCGTATGCGTGTCTTCGCTGCTCCCACTGTCAAAAGAAAAAAAGTCTCAGGGCATGTTCACTTCGGGAGATCGAGAAAGCCAGACGAACGAAGGATATTTCGGGGGCGGCTTGCGGCTCTTCCCCAGCGTCCCTGTGAACGTGCTGCCAAAGATGCTCAGCCGGTCCCCGCCGCTCTTGCCTCCATCTACGCCCTTCTGGGTCCGCGGGCGGGCCGTATCTTTGTCCTTGTCCCCATCCCCGTCCTTGTCTTTCTCCTTGTCCTTGTCCTTGCCTTTGTCCTTCTTGTCCTTGGTCTTGTCCTTAATCTTGTCCTTTTCCCGCTCAGGCATCATAGGCGACGCAATCACCGACCCCTCCCTCGAGTGCCTCGAGTTGGCGGAAGAGTCTACTTTAGAGGTAGACGATTCGAGGGAGCGGCCGAAGAGCCGGCGGCGCTTGCTCTTAGTCGTAGGAGCAGCTTCACCCTATGTATCCACAAAAAAAAAGCCAACAAGTGAGCAAACAATCGATGCAAACAATCAAGAGCCAACGCACCTCGCTGGCAGCCCCTCTGTCCTCTTCATCCCCAGGAGCACCTGAAACAGCCTTGGCCGATTCCTTCAACGCACCATCGCTCGGCGACAGCATCAACTGCGGCGGCCGACCCTTCTGACACAACAACCAGTGATTCAGAATTAACTTCAATGGAAAGAAACAGAAAAGACACTCACCGAGCCCTGGCCATTCATAGCAGGCGCAGACACCGACATCCCCAGTCCCTCAGGAACCGTAAGCGACCCAGCCGGGGAGCCCGGGTACTCCATCGCCGGGCTCTCCACGAAATTATACGTCCCATACACCATCGTGCTACCAACAGATGTGCCCATCGGATACGGATGTCCGAGGCCCGCGCCCGCTCCAGGACCCGGGCCCGGGTACGAGTGGTGCGAATGCGACTGGGACTGGTGGCGCGAGTGTGTGTGCTGGGAGGAGGGGCTGAGCGGGGAGTGCGGTGTGAGTGAGGGGAGGTGGTCCGAGTAGACGATGGAGGGCGGGCGGCGGAGGTCTGTGATGGCGTTGGCGATGCGCATGCGCTTGCCGAATGCCATGATGCCGATTTCGGTCTTGAGGAGGTTGACGTCGAGCTCGAGGAGGACGTCGCCTGTGATTTCTTGTTCTGGAAGAAGAAGAAGGGGATGTTAGCATGATTGTGAACGATGAAGAAGGGGAATGGTGGTGGTACCGGTGAACTTCTCGCAGACGTCCTGGTCGAATCCCTTTGCCTTGAGCCAGTCCACGACGTCCTCGACTGTCCACTCGGACGGATGCTTCTTCTTCTCCGGCTGCTCTTCCACCAGCGTCGTCTGGTGAGACACTGCTGTCAGCGGCGGGTGCGACAATGCCGAGCCACTGGGCCGCGTCGACGATGCCGAGGCGATGCTGCTGTGCTTCGACGTCGACTGCTCTTTCAACATGGGCACCGCGCTCGGTATAAACAAGGAGCCCGTCGGTGAAGGCAGCGCAACGAGCGACTCGCGGTAGGGAGCATTGTTGCTGTTGCGTTTGGGTTCCGGGGTGGCATGCGATGAGGGTGGAGCAGAGGTGGACTCGACCTGTTCGGAGGGTTGGACGTCTGGAGGAGGTTGGAAGACCGGGAATGACATCCGGGTGGCGGTTTGTGTTTCGGGCTGGTCCGTTTCGGGGACGATGAGCTCAATCGAATCGCCACCGCTGGAGAGGCGCTTGACGGTGTTATGCTCGCTCGACAACTCCTTGAGGTGTCGTGCAGGTGCTCGGTCCTGGTCGGTCTCGACGTCCTCGTCCTCTTCAGGGATGTGCGGGTGTTCCCTAGGGAAGAGTGCCGAGTGCGTCGTGTAATCCTCCTCGCCCTCGCTCTCGTCGCTCAGCTCGACCTCGATGGGCGGCGCAGTAGCCCTCGGTGCCCCACCGCTCATCATCGCCTCCAGCTTCTCTGCCTCCTCTACCGCCCGCCTCGCCTTTTCCGCCAGCTTCGTCCTCGCACCCTTATGCCAGCTCTCGCCCGCCCCGCCGTCCGCCCCATCCACGTCGCTCATATCAAAATCAGTGTCCGTATCCCCCTCGGTGTGCCCGTCCCGCGAGCTCGTGAAGCTGAAGCTACTCGCTTGGTCACCATCGCCGTTCGGAATACCACGGCGGCCGAGCTGCTCGATGGCCTGTTGCACGTCCGTCATGGTCGCCTTCATCACCTCGTCGCCGCTGGACAGCGTGCGCTGGTGGCCGGTCGTGTTGTCCTCATGCCCGTTGAACAAGACGGCGGCGGGAGTCTGGGGTATAGGCGAAAGGATGTGGTGGGGTGATTCGGATTCGGATACCTCGTGCAGTGCTTGTAGTAGAGAGGGTTTGTTGGCGGATTCTGCGAAGACGGGTTCGGTTGTGCTCGAAGAGGACGAGGTGGCGTCGGCGGATGGAACAGGGGCAGTGTAGCTTTGAGGGAAAAGGCCCACTCTGCCTGAGAGGTTCCGGCCCTGTAAACGAGAGAATAAGTATTCCATCGAGGTTTAAGACAATAGATGGAGTATGGATGAATGCGCCTCGAGGCATAAACAACCCAGGGCAGAGACACAGCGATGCCTAGGTCTCTCAGCGATCCTCTACCAAGAGCCGCACTCCCGCCGTGACCATGCCAGACGCTAGTAAACCCAATCCCGCTACGTCGAATGCCGTCGCAATCGCAGTAATCGTACAGTATAGATGCCTCACATCATGAATAAAGACTTACATGCCACCATCCATCACCGTAAGCATCATCCTTCTCGATAACCTCTATCCGCTCGCCGGCATGGAACGAAACTTCGTCCTCATGTTCTGGCTGAAAGTCGTGGAGAGCATACACATATTCTGGCATGGTTCTGCGCACACCTCAGCCCTGCAGGTGTGCCAGTGATAAGAGAGAGAAGCGTGTGGTCGATTTTTCGTGAAAATAGCTGATCAGGGCCGAGTTGATAATGATATGATTGCAAGTCAGAGAGTATAGTGAGTCAGTATAGGGCCCACCGAGGAGTCTGTGGACCTGTAAAAGGAGGATAGGTCTGCCAGCTGCGGGCGTACACGCAGCACGTTGAATCTGACGTCGACCACACGGTTGCTCTGTCAGTTTGACAAAAGATCACGTGCAGCGGACCGCCGAGCCGCCATATCTATCTACAGGAAATCGTAGACGAGGAACATGAAATGTATAAGGAACAGAGGAAGCGGGATAGAGGAAGAGAGAGTGGCGATGTATGGCACTAAAAATCGTATGCATATAGAAGAACAGTTTTAGGTCGTCAGTCATATCGTCTCCTTCTTGGCGGGCTGCGCGAACGGGAAATCGAGCGGGTACGAGTGCGAGGTCGACCACCTCGGCCGGCGCCCCGTACACCGTCGCCCCACCCACGCCTCGCCCTCGGAGGAGGAGAATCACCCCGACGAGGGGGCGGCACACGTCTATCCGGCCTGCTATCCGGCCTGTCAACATCTCTCTCCCTCTCCCTCTCCCTATCTCTGTCCCGCCCAAAGTCCCCACCACCTCGTCCACCACCACCGCCACCGCCACCGCCACCACCACCCCTACCCCTCCCACCCGGCGCCGGTGCATTCGAATCGCCCCTCCAATGCCCGCCACCTCTCCCCGCCCCAGGCCCAGCTGACGGCGCCACGGTCCCGCCCCACCCACTATCCGCAGCCCTCCCCGGCGGGCCCCCAGCTCCGCTCCTCCATCCATTAGTGGGCGGCGCACCACCACCGCCCGCGGACCCCTTGATCGCGATCTCCGTCGGGACCGTGACGCTCTTCGGCAGCAACACAGCGACGAGCAAGTAATCCCCAGGCACGAACCGCAGCTCGTCAAGAGTACGTTCCTCCCTCTCGCGCTCGCTGGGCTCCCGCGCCTCCTCGGTGTCCTCGCGGAGCCGTGGGGCTGTGACGTTGAGTGCGCCCGGCTCGCCGAGGATGTCGCGCGAGTAGACCATGCCGAGGTCTTTTTGGGAGAAGCGGCCTTTGTTTGCGGAGTCGGCGTAGACTGTGCGGAAGGAGAAGCGCGCGAGGGGGTGGCGGTACTCTGGCACGAGGGGTGCGGTGTTGCGGAGAGTAGTCAGAACCTCACGCAATGTCGCGTCTTTCCTGGAGAAGGTATACCAACTCAGTAACTCGTTGTCGATGAACACGAAGCAAGGAACGCACCATGTAAAAAGCTGCTGCTCATCGGTAGTTGGCAGTGTACTGTCTTCGAACAAGCTTAGTCGATGGAAGCTGCCAATTTTCACAAACGTCCTGATGAGGAACGGCGCTGTCTGGACAAAATTCAGCACCCCAACGTCGTATTCTAATGACAATAACTTACCTTCTCCCTTGTCACAATAGGTTGGCCAGCTGGCGATGTTGTTTCAATGTCCATGGCTGATGCAGAGAGAGTTGAAAGAAGACGGGTCCGTGAGAACTTAACTCAAGCCGAAGCTGAATTCGCGAGAGTTGTACCGCGTAGTGACTCTGAGTGTTACTAACTCGATTACAGGGCCTGCCTTCCTTCCACTTTCTGTCTACCATACACGAGAGCATAACCAAAGCAATCTCTCCGACCACCAACGTTCTTAACGATTCACCGTTCATGATGGAAATATTCCGTCTCGCCGACTTCCCCGCCGACCTACACCTAGAAATAATCAAGCATATGGATCTAGCCGACGTCTTCTCCTTTCTTTCCGTGAGTAGCATGTACTTCTGGTTGCACCGTCTCCAGCTCATCTCCGAAAGGTCTGTTCTTGCCTACAAAGGCTTGCCGACGTTCAGTCCCTCTGGGTAGATCTTCTGCAAAGGACTGAGATGTATAGACCAATTGCCTGTCCTTCTGCGACGGATCTCACCAAATGCGAACTGGTTGACTTGCAACACATCGCCCGCCACACACACCGACTTGAACAAAATTGGAACAGCGAGCAGCCTCGCATACTTGATTCCGCTACGCTTGTTCTGCCTCATGATCCACTGAATAGGGTCAAGATACTTGCAGTAATTCCAGGAACTTTGATGGTCGTCGTTCACGCCAATCAACGCGGCGGAGAAAGTATCTTCTTGTGCACCTTTGGCAAGGTGCCAATATATACGGAGCTCCTTTCCATGGGCGCTTTTTCCAGAGAGCATGCATTTAGCGATGAGGGTGGGCGTTATCTTATGGCTTTCACATTTCAACCACTTGCTTCCTCTGGCAGGTGAGCCCTCTACGCCTTGGAATCAGTGGAGCTGAGGGTTCATAATGTTCATTCCCATAACAGTCCTCCAGAGCTCTGCATATTTTCCGTAACACCTAATTTCGGCGAAGAAGCCGGCATCCAGTTGATATATAACGCACCCTTCCAGTTCACCGCCTTGGAAAAATTGTTTGTTTGTCGGGATGTCTGGGGGCGCATAGTACAAAGTGGAGACGGGAGTCTCGTTATTAATGTGTCCAACTACGAGACCAACTCATACGAGCATACGATCCCCTTCAACCCTATTTCTCCAATAGTGAGTCACATGCCTCTCAAGTCCACAACATCTGAAGATAGCCCTCCCCAGACCTACGCGAGCGCAGTTTCTGTCATTATCCACAACAATACACCCCTCATAGCAGTGGACAACTATTCAAGAGGTTATAATTCTTACAAATTCCCTTCTGCACTCCTGCCTCATGCAGACCTTGTTAATGATAACCTACCTGCCCAACAGGAAGTCCAGTTGGTTGGCCACATCATCCCCCCATCACTGTTTCCCAATTGCCACGATGCATCATATATATACCTTCATTCCATGTGCTGCTCGCCTTTAGGTGTTTACAATTTCAACCACGGGGCATATAGACCACAGGACAGGCAGGAACCCTCTACGCCTTTCATGATCATACGCTTCTGGCCTGCACGATCCATGTCCCCCACAGACCTGTATGATAGCGAAAACTTCGCCACACTTCAGCTCGAGCGGGAATATAACCTCAGGGCCGTATCTGCATCGGGCGCATTTTGTGTCCTCTCAAGGTTTAGAACGGACTTCCATCTTTTGCGATTCATCCCTCACCCTCCAAAAATTGAGGCTCGTCCAATCACGTTACCTCCCAGCCTCACCGTCCCAGACCTTGACATTGCGTCCATCGCGATTGACGAGAGGCTTGGGTTTGTTTATTTCACGCATGCCCCGCGATATTCTATGCCACATTCTGTTGTTGCGGTCAAGTTTGCTTGAAATAATTGCGCCTCTGCTGAGTTCTGGATAGTCTCACCCTGAGAATGACCCTGTATTGCACCGTTTCAAAGACCCTTAAATCAAGCTCTTACATAGATATCTTTTCCTTCTCATGAACCTACCTCCTCCATATGAATTCCTTATAACCTTGTCGTGGTTCTCGAAGTCAACGATTTCAGGAGATAAATTGATCAGAGGCGTTGGATGTGATATCTAGACAGGCGAGGTACAGGCTCGGAGATGACTAGCTTACGACTTCCGACATAGCACCAGAGAGGATGCAAGCATACCCAAAACTTAAAAATGACTCGACAGCTGGAACACCTCGCCGGTCTCTTCGCATTTAACTTCGAATACCTCCCCTCCATTCAGTCTCGTGAGTAGGTCTGTTACTTCGTAGGTTCTTGGTGGTTCTTCCACAGACCGGAAAATTGTCCCAACTAGTGACGCAGGGTTTTTAAGCCAAGATTCAAGCTGGGTACAATGGTCGAGCCAGGTGGGATGAGTCTGGAGGGTGAACGACTGCTAGGGTGGAGTTGCACCATGTAGGCTGGTATTTCTGCATTGCTGGTATGTGAGCGTGATTCCATTGATGACCGTTGAACAAGTGGGCATACATCAGATAAGTGGCGCGAGGCATGATCTCATCGGCCTCCTTGAATGGTCTGCACGTTGCCCTTATGACATGTTGAGAAAGAATGAACGCGTAGGTCCCAGAAGCATGAAATATCCGGATACGCCTATGGAAGTCGATAAGTTCCTGAACGGCTGACATATTAGCTGTAAACACTCAGCTCGTCAATGTTTTCGGGGACTTGATGTGATATGGTTTCAAGTTGACTGAGTAAACTTTGGATTTCTTCCGGAGTTTTGAGGTGGAGGGGCCCATGCTGTTCGTCGGCCAGCTTCGTCAACAGGGCCGTGACATGATCGTACCTTTCCAAAAAGGCAGGATCTGTGCAAAGTGCCGCCGCCTGGTCGCTAACGTGTAGGCTGTAATATGAGTATGACTCGGCGAGGTTTTACAGCTCATCGTCTAGTGCGTGTATAGGGGCCGCAGGTACAGGTGCAGTGGACATTGCGGCGGGTGCACATGGAGCCAATACCAATGCTGCAGGGGCGAGGACGGCGGCGGCAGACGCTGTTACGCGACGGTTCTGATTCATCTGTCTGCTATTACCGTGTCGGCTAATTAGGTAGTATTAGTGTGAGGCAGCGGTAAGAGATGTTCGTACCGGTCTAGCGATGGGTATAAAGACAATTGTGGAACGATAGGAGATGCGACTGCACACGTGACGTCTTCAGACATTTCAGTCGAACCAAGAGGAGGTGAGGAATGGAGGTGGACCAGGAAGAAGATCAAGGGAATCGACGCGCCAGAGGTGATGTAAAGCGGCGGATCCGCCATTGGTGTGCCGCAGCAGGAGGGTATCGTCCTTGCTTCAAGTGTGTTCAGATCCAGAGAGGTTCTGGACTCGGGATGACTGGGTGTATCGCGTGCAGTTGTGTAGGTTCTATAATCCATAAGCCTACATTTGCCCACATTGTTATCACAATCAGGAAGTGGGAGACGTGCGCAAGACGGGCAACGGCGCGGAGTTCGAAAAAGATTCGCCGCTTTCGCTGAGTCAGCCCATGCTGGGGATTGGCTGGGGACTGTCACGGTGCCAGATCCTCCTCCTCCTACATGAAAACTTAATGTCAACTTGAAAATGGGGCTTGATGAACCTGATCTTGCGGTGGGACGGTTCTCTTGGGTGTATATGACAATCATTGGCAGGACACTTGTCGTGTTTGACGTGCAACTTTCTGATCAACAGCTGCATTGGACACAGCTTCGTTTATATCATGATCATCGACCGAGTCATGTAGCTAATTTGAATGGTATCCAGAGTTCTTGCTCTCTCCAGACATCTTTTCAATCCCACCCTCATCTCTTGCCTCTGACTCAGAGCAGTTATTGGCCATCCATCCATGCGTGAACTTCAGAACATATCCTCATCTTCCTTGACTCCCACCGAAACAGTGGATACTTCATTGTCAGATTTTACGACATCTGCATCCTCTGGCAGCACCGTCCCAGGTCCAGGCGCCCTATCAGGGAAGGCAATACTTGCGCTTGGCAAGGCTACTTTGCGTGGCGCGGAATACCTGATCATTCGGCAAAGACTTCGCTTCATCTCATCCAAATTTGCTCTTAGTGAGTCTTGGTTCAAACGATCAGAAGGCATGTATGTCGATCTACTAGAGCTATCAAGGCGAGGCATAGGCGACATTATGTCATCGATTTAGAAAGGCTAACTATTTTGATTTTACAGAGTAGACCTATATCCGGAGTCAGTCAGACTCCAGGCCATTCGACTACTTGTGGCTCAGATTGGCAGTCGAAGGACTCGTCATCTTATCAACGGCTTAAGCAAATGGCCAAGCATCGAAATACAACTATTTATCTTTGAGTTGACGTCCGTCCTCGATCCTATTCGGTATGTCAGCACCCTTTCGCTTTCACAGTCCAATCTAAGTCTGTTGGTTCAGCCTCTCATCTTTTAGGGGTGTTGATAACATGTCAGAGGTTGTAAATGCATATCAAGCCTCACTCGCGACTTGGGAGGATCATTCCCTGGCACCATTCATCGACTTTTTGTCTCAGATAGCTCAACTGCGTGCCCATGCTCTCGAAGCCGTCCTTCAAGGGGGTGCGATGGACTTCCTTCTTCATGCCTATGTGACATGCTTTTGCGACCCTCTGTCAATAAAGTGTTGGCTCTACTTTAGTCCAGGCTCAGTCATTCGCAAGTCTTGTGATCATTTTCTCTCCGTGCTATCCTCGAGTACAATGGGGCTCGAGCTGCTACGTAAACACCCTGTTCGCACTCTGTGGCCGACTGGACATGACCTTCCATTCACCAATTTGGTTCAGCTTTGGGAAAAAGAGAGGCTCTCGGCGTGGTGCTCATGCAAGGAAGAAGTGGTTGTGCGGCGACTCCAATCAACTTTCAGTACGATGATGGCGTGGACTATTAGCGATGAGAGCGCTATGTATGACCTGTGTGTGGATCTGCTAGAATTGGCTGGGTAAGTGCACTGTTTGAAACCAATGATCAGAGCTGATCTCCCGAGTTAGGTCTGAAGACCTGGGGTTGCCAATATCAATGACAGCATTACGGTCTCTATACCGTCTGATTAGGGGGCACCGAGCTCACTTCCAAAGAGACGTCCAACGATACCTAAGATCAAGCGGTCCATCTCATTTTATTGACATCATGTCTCAAATTATTCGCCGCCTTCACTGTGTATCGTAAGCCAGCAGCAACCTTTCATCGTCTCCATAGAATACTAATAAAAATATTTACTCCACAGTCTATCTATTTCCCCGGAGGCCGGTTTATTCTTGTCACCATCTGATACCACCACATTCGGGGGTTGGCGAATGTTGAGTCTTATTAGCGATCTTCTCCCAGTTGCAGAGGCAAACAATACTTTCCTTGAAGTGATTCTTGCCTCCAACATTCTCGACTTCCTCTGGCACTTCCTGAAAATGGAGCTTGGCGGCCTTGAAATCATCAGTCGTGATAGCGATCAGTTGAAGATTTCGACCAAGGATAAGCCCCTTCTCCTAGCTAAAATAGGCGAACATGGCCTTGCACCACTGTTGCCAGATCGCCCAGATATAACCATAATACCAACATATTACAGGCGGATTTTGTGTCGGGCGTTTGACGTGTTCCTGCGACGGGATGCCCCTGCAGAGAGTGACTACGCCGTATTCTGGATGGCTTGAAGATTCACAATTGTGCGACATCATTTTTAATTGTATGCACACTCTCCTCATAGTTCCAATATCACGAGTGTAGCGGATGTGGACGCTCGATTGACTAGTTACATTCCTAGTCTAGTATCAACACTAACCTTGGGCCAAGGAGGTCCTAACGCAATGACGGCCCTTCGATGACGCCTTGTCCTTTGTGATCATGATGGCATATCAAGCACTCGCGATCGTCCAAGCAGTAAATACTGTGAGAAGGGAGGTTGCACAAGCCTATCATCCATTTCTCTTGGTGATATCGGCCAAGGGTAGACAAAGGGAATCTCATACGAGAAGAGAATGCTTGTTGGCAAGAAGAGCCTGAGAAAGGTCAGAGAGACGGGCGAGGTCCAAGTGAGCGTAGCGGCTTAGGCTGTCTCTGATGATATCCGTTTTCTAATGTCGGGATGGGTGCAATGCTCGAAGGCAGCAACCACAACTCTACGTAGATATTGGGTTTTGAATCCATCCTGGTACGCGTGGATTCAATAACGAGCAGGGGAGCGTCGACGACGAGGGCCCGGGTAAGCGATCTTCCACCGTACATATAAGTCAGTCAAACGCTGCTCTGCATTGAGCACCTTGGGACGTTGCTCCACACGCGACTGCGCATTATTTGTGATGATATTGTGCACGTTCCGGACCAAACCCACGTACAACGCCACTTGGAGGATGTCTGACGCCGTGAACACCAAATGGAAAAGGCAAGGTTATCGTCCATGTATCGTTGCCATTATATTTCCAGACCTCCTTGGCAATATCGTGCGGAACGGTTGCAAAGATCGCGAGGACGAGCGCTTGAACGGACACAACCCCCCTGAAGTACCACGACTCCTGGAGGGCAGCCAGCGAATGCGCCAAAGACAGACTTTAAATTAATGGAACCTACTTCTCGACTACGGTGTCGGTATTATCTTCCATAAGCATCTCCCTTCCTCGCATATGCACGTATAAGTGGCTTCGCAACAGGTCCGGCAGAGGAGACGGAAGTGTAATTGAACTCCCTGTGCCCAGGAAGATACAATTTGAGGCCTCCCTCAGCTTCGCTGCCCGCATACTGAGCCGTGAAGGCGCAAACGCCCACTGGCGGGCCTGATTCAGTCGCCTGTAGTGTTGAGCACATCGACTGAAGAGTTGCCAGAGCGCATTGTGATACTGGCCCCTCTAATCTAGTAAACGAATGGTCTCTTTACAGATTTCCCAGTTTTCTTGCATAGCACTGGTGAGATAAATATGTGGTAGACAAAGAGACCTTAGTAGTAGAAGCCTGATGTGAGACGTCAAGTAAATAGGAGTAAATACGATGTGGCTGATCATGGGCTCCTTGTGCAGCCAGAAATATGTCTGCTTGTACCACAACGACGCCAAGGCAGGCCCGGAACGCACTCCATCATCTCAACCACGAAGAAACTACATACCGCTTATTAATTTCTCTGCTGACCTTTGCACCCACCCCAGCTGGCAAAGAGCAAGTCGCGGTCGACATCGTCGAAGCTTCAGGACATGAAGATGGCCTCGAATCACTCGCCAAATTCTACGAAACAGGGCTCTTACTCCCGAGTTCGTACTACTCTTGTTACACTTGTATCATATCTCCAATCGCGTGATCTTTATAGTGAAAGCGGCCAGCACTGACGCGGTATCCTTTCACCCAACGCGCGACATAGAAATCTCACTAGAGGCGGACTTGATATCCGTAGACCTGGAAGCAGCAAAACGAGATAGTAAGAAAATTAAAAAATATGTGTGTTCCAATCCTTGTCTTATGGAATGTCGAAGCATTATTTTTAGGCGATGTTTCGCGACAATTATCGCTGTCTCGTAACTGGCCACTGGGAATTTTCGATGGTTGGCTCTTTCCCTGCCATCAATGCAGCAATGCTAGCGTCCGAAACGCCATTTGAGACCGCTACACAAGCTGCACACATTCTCCCAGTCTCCCTCATGGGTACTTGCCATACTCAGAAATCGGTATGTAGTTACAGTTACCCGACTTGTGTGCATTGATTCACATGGAACAGCTCTTTGATAAGTGTAGTATCTGGGCGGTGATCCAGTCATTTATTGACGTTACATTTGCGGAATTGATTGGCGATAACATCAATTGCCTTCAGAATGTCATTACCATTGACGGAAGCGTTCGTGCATTTTTTGCATCTTTAAACCTTTGGTTTGAGGCTGTTGAGGTCCAGATTCTGCTGCAATTTGACCTTGCGATGTGCTAATCATGACTCGTATAGGGTGACATCCCGAATAAATATAGGGTCAGAAAAAGTCGCCCAACGATGCTCAAAGGTGAAATTTCTTCAGACCCCCATAGTACATGATTCCTGATGCTATTCAGGTCTCGAAGTTGGACGCGAAGTAACCTTCACAACCAGCGATGCCAGCAGGTTTCCACTGCCAGATCGACGATATCTTGCTTTCCACGCTGCCGTTGCCCAGGTTGTGCACGCGGCGGGGCTTGCAGAGCACCTTGATAAGATACTTCAAGCTCAAGAAGAATATAAGGTGGTATCGTGTAACGAGGCAGCAGACTACCTTGCTACACGTTTGCAGATTATTCGGCAGAACCAGATTTTATTCCATTAGAATCATCCATGTACCTGCATTTTATACTCTCTAATGTCGTCCTTACTCACGCAAGATATATTTTTGGTGGGACATATGTTGAGAGCGTGGGTAGCTACGATACATTGCTTCGTTAGGCCTTTTCCTTCTCATGGACCTCCATATGAATTTCCTCCTCTACGCGCCGCGTTTGCTCGATAACCTTGTCGTCCTCATACACTGCCCACATCCATCAGCTCTCTCGCGGAGGTTAACGAAAAACGGAATCACTTACGGAATGCCAATTCTTCCAGGGTACGGCCCTGTGTCTCCGGGAAGAGGAAATACACAAAGACGACCTCAAAGAGAAGGAATACACAGTAGCTGATGTAGTACTTCCAACCTGGAATAAAACCCCGTATCAAGACAGATCCATTGTGGATAAACTAACAACACTCATACACACCAGCGTTGGCGATTCCGATGGGGTTGACGAACTGATTAAAGAACGAAGCCATGCGGCTGAACCACTGGAAGACAGATATACCCTTTGCACGGACTTGGAACGGGAAGAGCTCGACCAGGAACGCTATGGACAAAATCTATAAGCGGCAAGGGAAATGGTACGGGGGTCTTACTGTATGTCAGGGCATTGTAGGCCATGTTGTAGCACGGGCTGTATAGGAAGATGAGTCTTCCGGGGTAATCAGATGGCTTGTATAGAAATGAAAGGGGGAGGTACTAACGCAATGACGGCCTTCGATGAGGCCTGGTCCTTTGTGATGGCATACCGAGCACTCGCGATCGTCCAAGCAGTAAAAACCGTGAGGAGAGAGACCGTACAAGCCTACATCCATTTCTCTTAGACCGGTCAGGTATAAAAAGAAGGGATTCTCGCACGAGATACATGGTCCGACGCTTGAAGCGGGAGACAGTGAGGGCGAGGATGGTGGCGTTGAAAAATCCCCAGCAGGTATTGCCCACGTTTATTACGTTCTTGGTATGGTTATCGTGCACGCCGACATTATCCAGGATAGGCGACAGGAAGTACCTAGAATGCGGCATTATTGGTGAGAAACTCCCATCAGACATGTACAAGTAAAGATCAGCGTACGATGTTAAACCGTTGCCACTCCACTGTGTCGCAAGTCCGAGAAACGCGCCAACGAGAATCCTCCTACGCATACCCGGCGTCGCAATGAGCTGGGTCCAGCCGACGTTGGCCGTTTCTCTCTCGAGCTCCAGCGTTTTCTCGATCTGCACATACTCTGCCTTGACAAACTCTGAATTCTCGTCGCCTTCCGCGTGATACTTGACCAGGATCGCCATCGCCTCCTCGCCGCGCCCTTTTGAAATAAGCCAACGAGGCGACTCCGGCATGAAATAGACGAACGTCACCTGCAGCGCGCTTGGCACAACCTGCAGGAGAGATGGGATGCGCCAGCCCCAGTTGGTCTTCAGGTTGAAAGTTCCAAGCGTGATGCCCGCCGCAACAATTGCACCTGAGGTCCAACGTGTATCAGGGCGGTGCTAAGAGTTCAGGAGTTCAGGAAAGGACCACCGTGACGTACCTATGAAATAGCAGGAGTTGAACAGAGACCCGAGAATAGCTCGCTCCTTGGGATGTGACAATTCTAAGCGTAAAATGGTGGGCAAATTGCTTTGACATTGCGAATTGAGGATTAGATTCACCTCCGATGAGAGATGAGGCGGCGACAATGGCGAACGGGATACCAAAACCAATGATCAAGCGCGATACAACGAACATGGCGACTAACGGTACGCGTTCATCAGCACAGGTTATCTGTACAGGTACATGACCATTTCACCAACAATTTTGAGACGCGGTCTGGATTGCAGCGCCAATTATCATCAGGACACTTCCAAATGTGATTGCGTTCCGGCGTCCGAGGCGATCGGTGACCAGTGGAACCAGAGGAAGCACCACGATAGCGCCCAGGGAGTACATGGCAGAGATAAGCCCGAGTTTGGTGGAGTGTGGGTGTTGAAAGACTACGATTTCTCTCAATTTCTGAACGTTGAGTCACGAAATGAATTACCAACAGGTAGACCAAGAATTCACGGCCTGCAGACCGTTAACCATGGAGGAGTCAAATCTGCATAGTGAGAGTGAGGAGAGCGTTCGTATGTAGAAATAGTTGTTGTTGGGTACCCGCTAGTCATCTCCACACCGATACATGTCGGGAACATGAGGAGGTACAGCAATCGCAAGTTCGGCTTCCTGTACCATGGCGTTTCGTCCAGTTCAGCTAGACGCGTCACGACCGGATCAACAAGCTCGTGCGTGACGAGCTTGGTCTGTTCCTTCTCCTTCGTTGTGGGGTCGCTGGTCGCCATTTATTCGTGGAAGAGCCCTAATCTAGACCACGAAGATCGAGGAAAAAAGTCCACACAAAGCTCTTGATAGAATACCCGACTTATAAGAGCACTTCCGGTGTGGGGTTACTGTATAAATCTCCATAGATACGCCGCGTGAGCGCAGCTCATTGGCTCTACCAGGTTGCCGAGTTTAGACGCCGTACGATACTTGATCCATCGGGCGATCGGTCGGGGGGAAATGTACTTGTGGAAGAGGTCGGAAGCTATGAGGAGTTGAAAATGCAAGGACTCTTCCCGAAACTCTGCCGCCAACGTCGTCATTCTATTGGTCATGTGAGGCTCGAAGAGTCGAAACTTTAACCACCTGTAATCAAAAAAACAACAGGAGCTCGATTTCGAATCTCGATACCAAGTCAACGCTCCATTAAGGCAAGTTATTCTGATGTGCATACTTGTAGTACGGACCCCCGCATGTTCCTTGTCAGGGCCGCAAGCGGGTCACTAGTCACTCACTATCACTGTCAGGAAGCGCCTTGAGCCTGCTAGTTTGTGGCCCCCCCTTGCTAACATTCGCTTGATGCAACAGTCCAAAGACGACAAGATAGTAAAGAGCTACGATTCTGTCAACAACGACGAAGTGCTTACGAAGCTTTACGCTCAAAAAGAACCGAACCACAAGAGATGTTGCGTCGAAGGCCAGAGATCTATATATCATAATACTCATTGCTGAAGAGATCGCACAGCGAGTTCCGACACTCGGTCTTTCACACCCGACTTTAAAGATCGTGTAACTTTGAGGGTATGCGTCACGCTATCTTTTGTGGCAATGCGGAAACAACACGAACCCATAATGGCGTCCATTTCGAGAAGTCTGATAGGTAGTAACCTTGTGGCAAGACGTCTTTTGCAAGCTTCTGGTCGGTACAGAGCTGTCCGCTGGGCGCTATGGCTATCATCCGAAGTCTTTGTCGGGTGACTCAGATTAGAAATAAGGAGAGCTCCAGCTCCAAAGTCCAGCGAGAGATTAGACGTCCAGGTCGGTTCCTGTCGTTATGGATATCGTCCCGACGCGGACAAAGGGAAGCTGGCACTGCAGTAAAACAAGGCAATGACAATTCGGAGCGTCCGAGTCGAAGTTGACTTGCAGTTAGGAGTCACAATAAGCCCGTGACTCCTTGTAAGTTGTAACACATCTGTAAGCGTTTGGCTTTATACAAGTACCTGGTGTCCATCTTCTCTCCAGAGCTTTCTCCCTTCCGACGCGTCCTCAATACGAAATTCGACATTAACAATAAACCTCAGATCCTACGATGCTGATCAAGATCAAGGCAAGTACCCTTTCCTCATCGATCAAATTGAAACGCGTCCTGACAAATTCCGCTTGAACAGACTCTCACAGGCAAAGAGGTACATCTCCCCTCCTGGTTTATTCTCTGTCAATTACCATGATTTCTCTCTAGATAGAGCTCGACATCGATGTGGATGATAAGGTCTGTATCACTATAATTTCAAATCATGCGCGAGACCGACATTACCGACGATGGAACAGATCGCACGCATAAAGGAGAAGGTGGAGGAGCAGGCGGGTGTCCCACCTCCACAGCAGCGGTTGATCTATCTCGGCAAACAGATGTGCGTGCCCATCCCTTTTCGTTTCATGTGCACCGATCTAACCCCGAGTCTGGCGCCGCAGGCAAGACGACAAGACCGCGAAGGAGTTGAGCGTCACGGCAGGCGCCGTGCTACATCTGGTTCTTGCGCTGCGTGGTGGACAGTGATCTTTTTCGAGAGTACAACGAGTGTATGATTTTAATAAAGGAGGCGACCGTCATTGCATCTGGCTTCACGATCATGGCTCATCGGGCGCGGAAAACGTCGAAGGGGGGAACGTTCGGCAGCCTGCAACTGCTCCCTCTAGATCCACTTTTGTCCTGGTTATCACCGAATAGTCGATACCAGCATGTGTTGCGATTCGATGGCTTTCTTACACAAGACCTCTTGGTGCTTCCCCTGTTTCACAAAATGTTCAATTCCACAATCGTCCTGCAAGGAGCGGCCTGGACTTCTGACATTGATAAACTGATTTATAGATATTGGCCACAGTATCCAAGAGTTCGCTGACGGAGCATTGATCCATGCGCTATCGTCTACACTACGAAGGTGTTAGCGAAATGTAACTATAACTTGATATCAAGCTACTAAAACACATTGCAGCTAGTACGCAAGAGCTATGAACTGCCATCGGAAGAATGTCTCATGAGCTTGTACGTTAACTCTTCAACCTCAACTTCACGCCGTCTGACTTTGATTGACTGATATACATTTGATGTTAGGTCTCAAGTGGCGAAGCGGCTTCGCCTACTCTGAGGGGGTCCAGGCGCATTTAGCATTGGGTTCCACTCCTGAGCGCTGCGATGCTAATTACTTTCTTCTTTCAGCGCAGTTCCAATCGACACCAATTGATATGGTACACTATTGGGGTGCAATGACTCATTTGAAAAAAGTACCCCCTTCACACTGCCTTCACACGAATAGGCACAATTTTTCTGATACGATGTTAAACTGACAAGGTGACTAGCAAGTTCCGATGTACAAGGATAGTGGTTGCATAGTGAGAGTTGTTGCATGATCGTCTATGGAGAGTCTGGGTCGTTTCCAACAATATCTGCTCCTGGAAGCAGCCATCGAAAGGTGATGCTCAAACGCACACCTCGCTCAATCCACCGGCCAGCGACCTCCTCAGCGTCGACATCCGGCAAAGCCACGTAGTCACGCGTGTGCTTCCCAATGCCATGCGTCCATCCATAACGCGCCTCCTCGGACAAAACGATCACGCTCCGCTCGGGGAGATAGACATTGTAGCTGTCTCTCCCGCTCCCCTCCGGTGCACTCTCAACTTTCGGGGATACCGCAACCCCCGCTCCTACCTTGGCGAACTGCATCACACACCCGCTCCCGAGGCTGACGCCTATGATGCCGTCGCCGAACCGCTGGAGCAGGTCAACGTGCGGCGATATGCCCTCCCCGGGCTTATACAGGTTCAGGATTGCCTGCCGCGCACGGGCGGGGACGCGGGGGAAGAGAAGGGCGTGCGTTGCTGGTGGGAGGAGGGGAAGGAGCATCGTCTCGAGCGTAGAGAGTAGTTCTAGTAGCACTGGGGGAAGCCCTGTCGAGATCGGAGACGCCGAAATCACATCTCCCGTGGAAGGTACGGAGAAACGCCCGAAAAGCATCACCTGGTTGATGCCTTGTGTCTGGAAATATGTGGTGAGGCAGTAGCGTGTAACACTGTCTGCGATGTCTTCGGAGAGACGAAGAGTTGGGGTGAAGAACAGACCGTTGATTTGTGGGGCCGTCCGGACAGCCGGGGCAAGTCGGAGACCTGACGAATATTCTGAGGAACTCAAGGCGGTAGGCTCATCAAACAAAGAGTCGGGATCTGAGAGTCCTGACACGGGTGAGCTAGCGAAATCATTGTCATCCTGCGATTCTGCTGAAGGATTGGACAATGGAGGGATGCTGATTGTAAGAGTCAGGCGCGCGCGTTTGCGAGGGTTGTAAGCCAGGTCTTCTGGGGGTATTTCTGTGGCTCGTTCTGTACCTCGTTTGCGTTTAGGCAGTCCGGTAGTGCTCGAAGTTGACAGAGAAAGTTGGGGCATCCTGGACGACGTTGATATAGCTAGCAGACATGTTCTGTAATTGCAGGATGCGCACCAGTAGAGAGAATAATACAATGTAAAGATTGGCCTTGCAGGAGGTATAATAATACAGTGAGAGAGAATGACTAGCCAGTCGGTCAACTTCAAGTTGAATCATGACAGAATTACGTTCAAGTACTTAGTTGTACATGTGCACAGCCACTGATGACTGCGCTCATTGTTTGTCCGGCTTCTTCGGGCTGCTGCGGGTAATCTATCTATCTATCTATCACACCATGGTGAAATAATATTATCAAAAGTCGTTTCTGAAACTTTCTGCAGCTATCGTCCTCATTGCGCGCAGGAATGACCGGGGATATCGACATCAGCCGGGTTTCTGGGAACGCCCCAGACGATGTAAAGACCGCCGTCGCCAACACGAGCAAGTTCTTCTACGAGCATGCGCACACACCTGATGGCGTGACGGGGCCCATCTTTGGCGAGTTAATTGCGAGGCGGATGGTCGTGACAGAGGTTTCGGTAGAGAAGAAGGGTGAGGAGTCACAGAAGTTGTAGGGGCGCGTCGTGTGCGAGCTTACTGTCGAATCTGGTGAGGCGGATCCATGGCGACTGTGGCGAGGCTAACTTTGACGCTCAACCTGTCTATGTTCCGACAGATATGATCAATGGCGGCGGAAACATCCATGGAGGCTGTTCTGCATTCCTCATTGACATGTTTGTGCCTCGCTGTTGACTTGAGATTCATGGGGGTGGGCAATCCCTATGACCCCCGAAATCGCGTGACATCACGGCTTGTGATGGGAAATGTCACAAATCCTGATACAGTCCGAACCAGGGTTCCCTGTGACGTCACTGCATTGTGGTGGCACGCTGATTAGATCGTAGTGGTATCAAACTTGCGTAGAGCGTAACTCACTTGAAAGCCAACCATTTTTCATGATCCCAGAAGCAAAATTGAACGATATTTTGAGCTCTACAACATGAGGTAGTCAAAACTTTAATATATGTATCTCCTGACATACCCTGAAGTTGTCAATCTTAGAACTTGTGAGGGAATCTCCTCTGTCAATTCTTAACCAATCTTCTTTGTCCAAGATATAACCCCCCATTATTTTATGCGCCCTATAAAACTGGGAATGCAGATTTTGTATATCACACCATGTTCCCCTCCAAGAGCACCAAATACTGATTATTTGGTGCTCTTGGAGGGGAACATGGTGTGATATACAAAGTCTGAATTCCCAGTTTTATAGGGCGCATGAAATAATGGGGGGTTATATCTTGGACAAAGAAGATTGGTTAAGAATTGACAGAGGAGATTCCCTCACAAGTGAAATTGGTGCAATTTAGTCAGTTTAAGAGAGGGAGATCACATCAGATAAAATATTTGTCATTCAGAAGTTGTAGAGCACAGAAAATAATGGGGAGTTACATCTTGGATGAAGTGAATCTGTTGAGAATCGACAGAGATCTACTGTGTATAAGTCTCGCACTCAGGAAATTGGGCATTTGGCACCATTTGGCAGGCATTTCACCAGTTCACCACCTTCCATACTATTTGAAGGTAATTTTATTGGTTTAGGCCATAGATACACTACGAAATATGATATTTCTGACAGCAGATGCAACATTGCGGGGTTGTGTCCAACACGATCCCACCGTCTCAAGGTGTTGCGTCGCGTGTCACGTGTCACGGTGCTGTGACTGCCATCACCCTAACTGGGAATTGCCCACCCCCATTGAGAAGCGATATTTATGCTGTTTTCAGCTGCTCCACCATGGCTCTCATGGCTTTGGGCATGGCTCACGACACCGTTTCGCAGTCTCTCAACATTGTATATCATTCTCCGGCTGGCCTGTAAGTCCCGAATTTTTATTCTACGACGTCTTTGCCGTTGAACGACTCTGGGATGCAGGGGAGATAGACTACGTATCGTGAACACCACTATAACTGTGGGCGCCCGAGCTCAGTCTGCAAGAACTGAGGTGCGTCAGGAGTAGTTATTTTAAAGCATGGGAAAATAACAAGCACAGATATGGAACGTTACCCACCACCGCTTGGTTTCGTCAGGCGTACACATCAAGATGCAGCCATCGCCTACCAGGGCAAATTTGTAACCAGATATCAGTGCATAATGGATGTACCGTCATCTGCATTCCCATATACAGTGTCAATGTGTTAATTCAGTCCTATTTTATCGATTGCCTTCAAGGGATGAAGCACTACTGGTTTTCGGTCTCGACTTGTTTCAGGGCTAGCAAGAGCGAGGATGTTCATGGACACGCTTTGAAGGCTGGGCTCAACTCGCAACCTTAGGTCCTCATACGTACCTCATGGCTGTCCATGTCGAAGGGGAGTAGACATCCTTTGCGCAGACGCTCGCCGGATCGAACCAGCGTTTGCCCCTGATATGGCCAAGCCGAAAGCACGTACTATATCGAAGTCCGAGCCAAAGGTATCGACCCTAGAGGACTTGAATAAACTTCTACACCGACCTTATCACCTTCGAATCTGGGATCAAGGCTTAATACGCAACGCTTACTCCAGTAAATTGGCTGGCATATGTGGACCAGATGCCGCATAGTTCGATCAAAAGTTTGTGGTCGCTTTCGCTAATCGCCGCTAATTTATTTCTTTCGCGTTCTGTAGAAGCACCCATACTCTCAGGCCGAAAATCAGACCCGATCAGACTAGCTGGGTTCCCAACCGCACATCGTTCTCGAATTTTTCGTAGCATTCATCGATCAGCACTTTACCCACCGAACTCCTGTGCTCCATCCTCGTTCTAGCCTATTTGGAATCCCGAGACTGCTTTCACAGTGAACATGACGGCTGTGGTCCCATTGTAGACGATGAATACGAGTCTAGTAGTGACTCGGAACCGTTCAAATGCGACTGCACCGAAGAGGATAAGGCCTGGACATCGTACAAAGCTGGGGCATTCTGGTCAACGTTGATATAACTGCCACATATTTTGTAATTGCAGAACGCGCACCAGTAAAATGAGTGATGCAATTTCCTGGATATTGCCTTAGCAGGTATAATAATAAGATGACTTTTTGTAGTACGGGAGAGTACGGGCTGCCATAATGTGCACAGCCACAGGCTAATGACTGCCGCCAGCGCTCATTGTCCGGCTTCTTCTCACACCGGACCGACTATGGTAACTGAAATTTAAATAATCTTGTGCAAAAGTCGTTTATGCAGCTATCGTCCCCATTGCGCGCAGGAATGACCGAGGATTTCGACGTCAGCCAGGTTGCCGGGAACGCCCCAGACGATGTAAAGGCCGCCGTCGCCAACACAAGCTTCTTCTACGAGCATGCGCGCACTCTTGATGGCGTGACGGGCCCCATCTTTGGCGAGTTAATTACGAAGCGGATGGTCGTGACAGATATTTCGGTAGAGAAGAAGGCTGAGGAGCCACAGAAGTTGGAGGGGCGCGTCGTGTGCGAGCTTACTGTCGAAGCTGGTGAGGAAGATGAACAACTGTGACAAGGCTAACTTTGTCGCTGGATATGCCCATTCATGTTCCAACAGATATGATCAATGGTGGCGGAAACATCCATGGAGGCTGTTCTGCATTCCTTATTGACATGTTTGTGCCTCGCTGTTGACCTGAGAAGCGATATTTACGCTTGAGTTTTCAGCTGCTCCACCATGGCTCTCATAGCCTTGACCATGACGAGCACAGGAGACGTTCACAACAGTGTTACACAGTCTCTCAATATTGTATACCATTCTCCGGCCGGCCTGTGAGTCCCGAACTTTTATTCCACAATATTTTCGACGTTGGACTTTGGGATGCAGGGGAGATAGACTACGTATCGTGAACACCACTATAACTCTGGGCGCCCGAGCTCAGTCTGCAAGAACTGAGGTGCGTTAGAAATATTTACTTGAAAGCCTAGGAAAATAATGCAAGCCCAGATCTGGAACGTTACCCACCACCGCCTGGTTTCGTCAGGCGTACACATCAAGATGCAGCCATCGCCTCCCAGGGCAAATTTGTAACCAGCTATAAGTGCACAATGAATATACAGTGACAATTTATCAGTCCTATTTAAAGATTGCCTTCGAGGGATGAAGCACTACTGTCTTCCGGTCTCGACAGGTTTCAGGACTAGCAACTTGAAGAGCAAGGATGTTCATGGACATGCTTTGACTGTGCTCGACTCGCAACCTGAGGTCCTCATACATACCTCATGACCGTCCATGTCGAAGGGAGGAGACATCCTCTGCGCTCGCCGGATCGAACCAGCCTTTGCCCCTGATATGACCATTGCCGACCGTGACCGACAAGCACATATATCGGAGTCCGAGCCGAAGGCATCGGCCCTAGAGATTTGGCAGGCTTTTGAATAAATTTCTACACCGGCCTCATCACCTTTGAATCTGGAATCAAGGCTTGTTACGCAACGCTTACTCCAGTAAATTGGGCTGGTTAGATCAAAGAATTCTGGTCGCTTGCTCTAATCGCCGCTAATATCTTTCTCTCGCATTCTGTAAAAGCACACATACCCTCAGGCCAAAGATCAGGCTGGCTGGGTTCCCAACCGCAGATCGTTCTCGCAATTTTCGCAGCATTCACCGATCAGTACTTTACCCACCGAACTCCGCTCCATCTTCGTGCAGGCCTATTTGGAATCCCGAGACTGCTTTCACAGTGAACATGATGGCTATGGTCCCATTGTGGACGATGAATACGAGTCCAGTAGTGAACCGTTCGAATGCGACTTCACCGAAGAGGATAAGCCCTGGTCAACCTCGATCTCAGCGCTGACGCAACATCATGGAATCCATACCCGTCTTCTGGACACGCATCATTGCCTTCGTCGATACGTGCCCAACCGTGCTGTTCCCGGATCTGTAGACAGCTGAAGCTGTCGAAGGAGCAAGACCTTGATATATTCGTGCTCAGGCGACCCGATACGTATGTCAACGTTGATGATGACGAACGCACCCGCAGTCGTGCAGTCATTGACCTGTTAATGCCACACCTCGGCCACTGTCGCTTAATTTTCTTCGACGTAATCAGCACGATAATACAGTGAGAGTGGATGACTGGGCAGTCACTGCCAGTCAACTTGATTAGAATTACGGGAGCCTTTCTTCACTGCTACGGTTAGTTAGATGGATCATAGATGGTTTTACCCGCAGCGGCTCGTCTCGCTGAAGTCCACATAGGTAAAATCAATCCGTGAAACTCTGTAAGTGGCAATGGTTCGCTGTTATGGACCGAAAGATCCCAAAATGGGGTCAGTGTAAGAACCTTCGTTGCCCGCCATTTGCGCGTTGTAGTGTGCACAGCCACTGATGCGTAGATACCGAAAAGGAAATAAGCGCCCGTACTAAGTACCGCATTGATCATGTTGCTGCAGTAATCCTTCCTATTGCGCGCAGGAATGACTGAGGACATTGACATCAGCCGGGTTGCTGGGAACGCCCGAGACGGTGTAAAGGCCGCCGTCGCCAAAACGAGCCTCTGGTACGAGAATGCGCGCGCACTTGATGGCGTGACAGGCCCTATCTTTGGCTAGCTGATTCACAGGCGGATGGTCGTGACAGAGGTTTCGGTGGAGAAGAAGGCTGAGGAGCCACAGAAGTTGGAGGGGCGCGTCGTGTGCGAGCTTACTGTCGAATCTGGTGAGGAGGATTCATGACGGCTGTGGCGAGGCTAACTTTGCCACTTAACCTGCCTCTTTCCAACAGATATGATCAATGGTACTGGAAACATCCATGAAGGCTGTTCTGCACTCCTTATTGACATGTTTGTGCCTCGCTGTTGACTTGAGAAGCGATATTTATGCTGTTCTCAGGTGCTCCACCATGGCCCTCGTGCCTTTGGGCATGACGAATACAGGAAACCTTCACTTCGGTGTTTCGCAGTCTCTCAACATTGTATACCATTCTCCGGCCGGCCTGTAAGTCCCGAACCTTCATTCTACGACGTCTTCGGCCTTGAACGACTCTGGGATGCAGGGGAGATAGACTGCGTATTGTGAACACCACTATGACTCTGGGCGCCCGAGCTCAGTCTGCAAGAACTGAGGTGCGTTAGAAGTAATTATTTCAAAGCATAGGAAAATAACGCAAGCCCAGATCTGGAACGTTACCCATCACCGTCTGGTTTCGTCAGGCGTTCATATCAGGATGCAGCCATCGCCTCCCAGGGTAAATTTGTAACCAGCTATAGGCGCACAATGAATATACAACCGCAATGTGTTTATTCAGTCCTGTTTTATCGATTGCTTTCGAGGGATGAAGCACTACTGTCTTCCGGTCTCGACAGGTTTCAGGGGCAAGAGCGAGGATATCCATGGACACACCCTGAGCCGGGCTCGCCTCAAAACCTGAGGTTCTCATACATACCTCATGCCGTCCATATCGAAGGGGAGTAGACATCCTCTGCAGTGCGCAGACGCTCACCAGATCGAACCAGCCTTTGCCCGCGATATGACCAAGCCTGCCGACCGGAAAGCACATAGACACACTCTTCCAGCTTCTCCATCCGCAACCTTTCAAGAAAATTTAGATTGCTCACTACGATTCTAGCGACAATGACGTCTAGTACATCGGTGTTGCAAATCACTTTGAGTCGTTTGGTGGCACCGCAGTCCTCGCGCCAGACTTTAAGTGAACAACGGACTCGGATTGGGATGATCCGAAGTGGCAAGGATGAACGAAATCGCAGACAAAGATTCCAGTCCTTGCAAGAAACAAGGTGTCGGTTCTCGGAGTCGCAGAATCAAGTGAGTAGCGTCCTCGGAGTCGAACCGCGCCCAAGTAGCACATACTTGTACAGGAGCTCACTAGATCATCGGTCACCGTCGAGGGGCCACTGATGTAGCATTATCCAGAAAAATGGGTAAGCTCACCGTCGCGACTCCCACCCATATTACCTTCAGTACAGCCGAGTACAAAATCCATACATGCTACATAATGGTACATACACCTAAAATCCCTTATTATTGATAATCCTAGTACCAAGAACGAACCAGTAAACTGAGCCATAGATCCCTCCATCCAAGCCTACATAACACAACAATCTAGGTGGTTGCACACAACGCGCGGAGTCATTACGCACAACTTCCAAGGATGCATAGTTGAGATAAAGTCAACTCTGCCGGGCAAGCTAGCGTTGCATAGCGGTAGTGCGTCCGATAATATCCCTGTGCCTCGTGTGTCATCCTTTACACCGAAAGACTCGGATATACGCGAAGAGCGATGGGTTATCTCCCAGGATGTCGAAGACTTTCGTTTTCGAGCCGTGCGAGTTCTTCCAACAAACGAGCGCGTTCCTGATATAACGCAAGAGTGTGAACGCGGGATTCGCGCAATGCAAGCAATGAGTAAGTGGGTTCCGGTTGAGTCTAAAGTGAATGTTCGTTCAATGGATGAAGGTGTTCTCGTAAATCAAATTGAACTAAATCTAAGCATAACAACGACAAACGTACGTCGGTACTATCATCGGCAGTCTTCCTGCTGGACATGCTCCGGCTGCGCTCGAACGACAGGAGCTCTAGTTCTTCGTCGACGGGTGAGATATACCCGGTGTAACGCACAACAGGCGGGGGAGAAGATGTTGGGGAACCTGGACAGTCACAGAAGCTCTGTCCTGCAGCAAAACAACTCTCCAACTTTGGAGAGAGAATTGCAGACGGCGTTGGGATTTCGTGGATACACCGTGGCCGTGAGGTAGGCCGGGGCGTCGATATCGGGGTCGGAGTTGAGGGTCTGAAAGAATCTATACTTGTGTTCGAGTCACTGTGATAATGCATGGAGAAACTGGAAGCGGTGAGCGTCTTCCTAGTCGCCGTCGATGTCGAAGGTGAGTAAGATTCCTCTTGGCGGGCCCTCGGTGGCTCGTCATCCAGTTCGAACGGGTCCTCGCTTGCGATATGACCGAGCCTGCGGCCAAGCCAGCAGAGGAGCTCGCCAATATATGTACACTCTTCTAGTTCTCCGTTAGCTAGACTCCGGGGATCGAGATTGCTCAGCCCGACATCCATTTTAAGGACATCGGTCTCGAGTATACCCAGAAATAGCTTGGTATTCTGCAGACTTACGCTCTCACGCGTCTGCAATCTAGTCTCTTGTGGAATGTGGGTAGATAGCAAAGATTCCAGGATAGCGATGAGGAGCGACGGCGTGAGCTCTGTCGGAGATTCCAAGGGGATTGGGATGTGTAGCGCGTAGAGAAGGGTGTTAAGCTGCCTCACCAGGACTTCGAGATTGGTAGGATTTGTGTGTACAGACATAGAAACATTAGGGGCAGGAGATAGATATCCTGATAGATTTCACGGAAGTTAGAGGAGGACCAGCATGAAGTTGAACGATCAACATGAGGAAGTTCAACAGAATCGGGAGCGTTTGTGTATATTTGGTTGGATATTCTTCGATAGGCGTCATCCAGGAATTCGGCAAGTTCTTGCTTAATGGAGCCTATTCGAGGTATGCTACTGATGCTAGTTAGTTTTATTAGAAATAGAATTTAGAGTCGCAACAAGCAAGCAACCCTAGCTAGGGTGTTGGTATAGAGATTGTGGTTGGAAGTTAGTCAGGAAAAGACCCACCCTAAACTTCCAAGCATGACCAAATAAGAATTTCCGTTGCTCTGCACTGAACGCGTCCAAGCTGCTCAATTCCATTCACGTCTCCCACACGCCACACACGCGACGATGTCGCGTGTTGCCTCCTCATCCAGGTCTAGGCCGTCCGTCGAGGTCAAAGAAGAAAGCACAGTGAAAAAGGAAAAATCGGAGAGCGACAGGGGCAAGCAAAAGGCGCGTGTTGAGGAGGAAGATGAGGACGCAGATGCCGATGCAGACGGTGACGAAGACGCTGCCACTGAGGGTGCAAGTCAAGGCGACGACGAAGATCAGGATATTGAAGAAGAGGCCGATGCGGACGAGGATGAGGGTGGCTCGCCTCGTGGTGCCAAGCGTACACGCGTGAACGAGGAGGGTGATTCACGTCCTGGCGATAAAGGCAAACTTAAGGAATGTATCAAGACGCTTCCTCGCGATGTCGATGGGTAAACTTTGTTTTGAGCTGTCGATTCTCGTTTTGACCATGTATTCAATGCTGTAGGTATATCCCAGGCTCTATTGTCCGCATCCACCTCCAGAACTTTGTGACTTACGACTCTGTCGAGTTTGCTGTTGGGCCGTATTTGAACATGATTCTCGGGCCTAACGGCACTGGGAAGAGTAGCATTGCATGCGCCATTTGTCTTGGTCTCAATTTTCCGCCTAGTGTACGTCTCCTTCCTCTTCGTGTTGATATGGGTACCTGACACGTTCATTTAGGTCCTTGGAAGGGCTGCAAACGTAAATGCCTTCGTAAAGAATGGTTGTGATACCGGATACATCGAAATTGAGCTCAAAGGTCGCAAGGGCGAAGGAAATCTCGTCATTCGAAGGACGTTGTCTGCTAATAGCAAAACGTCCGGCTTCGAGCTCAATGGCACTACTACATCGGGTAAAGAAATTGCGAACAGGATGGCTGAACTGAACGTCCAGGTCGGCAACCTCTGGTAAGTTGCTCTGGTGGGAAGTTGTCGAACATAGCATTAATTATTTGTCAAGTTCGTTCCTCCCGCAGGACAAGGTCTCGGAGTTTGCTCAGATGAGCCCACAGGAACTGCTGAGGGAGACCCAGCGTGCTGCTGGCGATGAACGTCTAACGTCGTGGCATGATACCCTGATTAACGCTGGCAAGGAGCTCAAGGCTCTACTTCATGTGCGTCATTATACCACGATATGTCGTTAGAATTTAACCCGTCCGCAGTCCATCACAGAAGAGAGTGGTCAGCTTCGGCAAATGCAAGAGCGGAACGACGGTATTGAGCGAGATGTTCAGCGTTACAAGGAGCGCAAGAACATTGAAGCCACAGTGAGTCCTTACTTTAAGGTAGTCTTTCTGTTCACGTACTTACATTTTTGGAACAAGATCGCGCTCCTTGAAGTTCTCATTCCAGTTGAGCGCTATCGAGAGATGCGTGTCCAGTTCATGGAAGTCAAGAAGAGACAGCGAACGCTCCACGAAAAGGTGAAGCGCCTGAAGGCTAAGAATGAACCTGCCCACAATCTTTTGAAGTGCGTCCCAATGCATGATGCATTGAATCTATCGCTGAACATGTTCATTTTCTGTAGGAAACTCGACGCCGACTATAGAGAGCATGATAAAACGCGGGAGGATATCAAGAAGACAACTGTAGCAAAGTTCAACAAGATGAAGGCCAAGTGGGCTGCAAGCGAGAAACTGGTACGTTTCAGTCACTATATATGAACATATCTCCACTCTGAACGTTAAACCTCCCAGGAACAAGACGCGGATGACCTCACAGCTAAGCTGGACCGAATTAAGAAGGAGGAGAAGGAGCGCGTTAAAAGAATAAAGAACCTCGAGGCTGAGATTGAGAAAACAAATGAAGAACTGAAAAAAATCTCTGAGGTCAAGCTTGAAAACCCCGAGGATATTATGGCTGAAGCTGTACGTTGTGGCCCACATATCTTTTGTGCAACTTTCTAATCTCGCCTTTTCAGCGACAAATCAACCTCGAGCGCGCAGATGTTGTTGCTCGTAAAGGAAATGTTGACGACAAACTCAAAGCCAATATCGATAACAAGGCTAGGATGAACGTCCAGCTCAATATGGCGCATGGCGAGTAAGTCCATCCACTCGTTGCTGCTCTCGCGATCCACCCACTTACTGCGGAAATTTTAAGGCTGAGGAAACTCGACGATGTCAACATTCGCAGGTTGCAGAGCTTGAAAGGCTGGGACTCCGCCTGCCACGATGCGGTGGTGTGGCTGCGGAAGAACAAGGAGTTGTTCAAGATGCAGGTTTTTGAACCCGCCGTGTTATCCATCACTGTTCCCGATAAACAGTTTGTGAACGCAGTCGAGAGCGCCTTCAGTAGCTTCCAGCTTAGGGTTAGTGCCCTGTTCTAATGTCACCGCCGGTTCTCAACGAAGTCTTTCATACAGACTTTCGTTTGTCAATGCCAAGAGGACTCGGACACTTTCAACCACCATGTTAATGATAATGGTGCGCTTGGGAGGAAGGTCCGTGTGGCAACGTGGTTCAGGCCTCAACAAGAATTACCTCCCCCACCCATGACAAGGGACGAAGTATGTTGAATTAGCATCTGCATCGTGATACCTATCTGACAAGGGTTGCAGATGACCGCGCTCGGATTCGACGGCTACGTTATTGATTACGTCGAATGCCCACAGGGTATGCGTTGGTGGCTGCAGCGGGAACTCAACCTTCATCGGACAGTCAGTATCGGCTGCACGATTTGTAGTGTCCAAACCTAATATTTTTTCCAGGCTGTCGCGTTAAATCCCAACATCAATGTGAACAAGGCCATGGAGCTTGTGGCGCGACCAGAGACTGGCGGCGGTGCAAGCTTCATCAATGGTAGAACCTTGAACATCGTTAGCCGTTCGAGATATGGGCGGAAGGCTATCGGTAACATGACACGCGATATCGCACCTGCGAGAAACCTTGCCAACGTCACGAGTAAGTCTTTCAGCGTTTCAGTAATGATTTTTTGGGACCAGCATATTCATTTCACATTCTTCAAGTTGATCCCGAGGTGAAGCGGAAAATCGATGGACAGATTTCCAATTGCCAACAGGAGATAATATCGCTCGACAAAGAGCGAGAAGTGCTAGATGTGGAGCTCACCACCATTTTGGAAGAGGATAAGGTGTTTGGGGCGCGCCTAGTATGTAGTATTTCCCTGTTTTCCGCTTCTTTTCCTTACCACATTCGCAGGACAATGTCAAAAAACGTCGGGCAGCAATCCAGAGGGTAATAGATGCGCGTGTCAAGATGGAATCCAAACTTAGTACGCGGCCTTGCTCACACGTGAACAGATATTGATAATTTCCACAGAGCGCAACGAGGACACTCTGGCCGCCGCGGTCAAGCAACCATCCGCTGAGAAGAAGCGTGTCGAAGTCAAGCAACAGCTCGTTAATATCACGAAGAAACGCATTCAAATCGCGAAAGAATACACTGTAGGCTTTTTCATCTGCATCCAGGCTTATCCCGCCCTGATCATGTTATTGTTGCAGGGCCTTGCGCGCTCCGTAATTGCGGAGCAAACTGAGGCTACCCGCATTGGTATCCGGTACTTGCAGGTCGGCGCCAATAAGGCTGCGCTCCAGGAATTGTGTAACAGGAAGGACGAGAAATACAATAACGCCTTGGCCGAGTTCAACAAGGGTATGTTTCTGCTCTTTATTCTCGAAATGTCTAAACTCATATTCACGCCTTGGCAGTCGACGAAGAGTTCCAGGCGATTAAGGTCGCGTCCAAGGAGGCACTGGAGGAGAGCCGTCAAGTGATGAATGCGATTGAACCTGAGCTTCGGGAACAGTACAATGACATCGAAGCCGCGCGCACGAATTACGAGAAGGAGCGTGCCGCCGCAGAGCAAAATGGTACAACTCCCCCGACGGCGGACGATGTGGACCTGCGCACGCTGGATCAGCTGCAGGCCGAGCTGGAGACGCAGCGAGCGAACCTCGATCTCAATCTCAACACAAATCCAGGCGTGGTGGAACAATATGAAAAGCGCAAGCGAGATGTAAGCTCCTTTACTGTCCAGATGAAATTTGTTTGCTTAGTTGTCTCACGTTCTTTAGATCGAGGTAATGGGGAAGACTATCGAGGAGAAACAGAAGAAGGCCGAGAAGGTCGAACGGAATATCAGGAATGCACGGGTACGTAGAAACCCCATGTCATTTCAGGCTTTGACGTGTTATACTAACGTTACATTCAGGACAATTGGCAGCCAGCACTGGAGAAACTAGTCGCAAGCATTGGAGAAAAGTTCTCTGCTTCCTTCGACCGTACGCGCATCCCTATCCTCTGCGTTGGTTACCATTCGGATGCTGATATCTACTTTTCTCAGGCATCGGCTGCGCAGGCGAAATCCGCATCAGCCAGCACGAAGATTATGAGAAGTGGGCCATCGACATCCTCGTCAAGTTCCGAGACACAGAGAAGTTGCAACTGTTGACTGGACAGCGCCAGTCTGGCGGAGTATGTCATCCCCTCATTCTCCGATTTCGTATTTTGATTTCTTCCCCGCGTCTCATCAGGAACGCTCCCTGACCACGATCTTATATCTTATGAGTCTAACAGAAGAAGCGCGTGCTCCTTTCTCGCTCGTTGACGAAATCAATCAGGTATGGCATGGTGCTTCCCTCCGTTTCCTGAGGAAGGAAGCACCTCTGATACACACATGAATGATTTTTTGACCTTCATGCTTTCTGTTTCCAGGGCATGGATCAGCGCGCGGAACGCTCGGTGCACAACTCAATGGTGCAGGTTACGTGCAAGGAGGACAGCGCGCAGTACTTCCTCATCACACCGAAGCTGCTTCCGGACCTCATGTACCACGACCGCATGAAGATTCTCTGCGTGAACAACGGCGAATGGCTGCCAGAGGAGCGCGACCTCGGCAACATGATGAGCATGATAGACGGGTTCGTCTCGGCCCAGAAGAAGCCTTAGAAGCAGAATACATTATGGAGTAGACCGCGGATATACTCCCTTCATTACGATACACCTGTCTAGTCTTACATTGATACCTATACTTACTACCGGCCCAATCGGCGTTAACGTAAAATACCAGCCAACTTATCGCTACTACTTACTACCGCTGAGAGATTAATAGATGTTTCGCCCCGTGGATTCCTGGGCTATGGGCCCTACTTCATATTCCGACGATCCAGAAAATAGACGTTATATTCATTGCACTGCGAAAAATCGTAAAGTTGTCGTATGTGGTATGCAAAGCGGTAGATAGCAAAGCTGCAAAACTAATCATGTCAAATAGGCCGTCTATTGGGTTTTCGCCTTCCCCTCTGATGAAAATTACAGTGTATCAGCCTAACGAGCTCGCCCAAGAGCAAAGGGAGCACATACTTTCAACCTTCGTGTGCACATTCTCGAAGGGATTCCATAGTCCAAAGTTCTTCACCGTGCGCCC
>JABCKH010000040.1:0-59673 GCA_018851285.1 Lyophyllum semitale | reverse complement strand
TGCAAACAAAGTCTCTAGTACAACGTCTTCAGGTGAGAGGAATTGCCGCAAACATCTTGCCATCTCATCACATCATTTGTTTGCAAACAAGTAACAGCATAGCCTGCAAGGGCAGCGACGATGTAAGAAAATATGGACGTAGGATGGTGTGTCAATGGCTGCACGACAGTACCACTGGCAGCGTCGTTATCGCCATCGCCGTAGAAAGCAGTGCGTGGAGGTTGGCTAGACATTGGGAGATGGAGGCTGTGAGGTTAAATTGAGTTGGTTATTCGAGTTTCGAATCTCGTTTAAAAGCTGCTAGACATCTGCGCACTGCCGCATAAAGGACATGAGCGCCAATTCAGATTACAGGTGTTGCGTCGTTTGATGAGTGCATGCCCGTAACCTGACCGCATGCAGGGCTCATCCTTGCCTTGCACCATGTAGCGAGAAACCTAGCGCTAGCAAGTGACTTTAATTATGGACCATTTGCTAGGGACGAGGCAAGGAGAGGAGGAATAGCTTTCCGTTTCAAATAGAGGCCAGAACGGATGTTTAAAGTTTAATGTGAGTAGGTCGAGAGTGATAGCCCACCAATAGAAAAGTTTGACATGGTATAAACGCGTTATAGAATTGCCTTAAGCTGACGTTTTCCTCACAGATATCGGCAGAGGATTCGAGATGAGGATAAACGACAACCACCAGGCGCGTTAAGAATCTGCCATGATCGAAAACAAACGCTAGGAGAAGCACTTGCGTTCGACGGACAGGATAGTTGGCACTTACGGCCCGGGCGCTTGTTCGGCTGGCATCTCGGCGTTTGCCATGTTGTGGCGTCAGAAGCCACCAATCATGGACCCGTTATCAACCCCCTTGAGCTTGAACGCCTGACCGCTTGACTTGAATGCTTCTTTCACAAACGTATGTCCATGTTTTGGTAATGAACCTCACCGATTCATACGCGAACGTGTCTGTTGAGTTCACCCACAGAAACCTAGAAGAGTCAGGATACTAGTTGTCCAGAAGCAGTCCCACAGCGTGGTGGCGCTAGCTTCCCGTGTGAAAGCCCTTCCGAGTATGCCGCACGACAACCATGATGTATTTAACGCCGTGACATCTAGGTAGCTGTTTGATGAACTTGGGCACAGTAGCACTCACGGCACAGTTTTCATCTCGGGATAATGTGTATCCTCAAGTGCGCACGCGTTTTCAATGATGCAGACAGGTCTCGCTGCCGCAAAACCTCATTCCAACTGTGTAGTGACAGACGCACAAGCTCGCCTTTAAAGCGATATCTTCTTTCGTGGAATTGTAACTATCTCTGTTACAATATGACTCCAGTCACCATCCAGTCCGAACCCGCCATTAAGTTTCCTCGCAACATCCTCTTATGCTTCGATGGCACAGGCAATAAGTTCGGCGAGGTGGGTCGAAAAAGATCAAACATAGGAATTGAAGCTGGCTAACCAATTGTCCAATTCGGCTACCACAGACGGTGGGTGGATTAATCTCACAACCATTGTTCCCTACTAAATTTCTCATAGAATTCTAACGTCGTTCGCTTTTTCCACTCTCTTGTCAAGGACCAGCCTGAGAGACAACTTGTCTATTATCAGGCGAGAATCTACCTACTTTGTGATCGTTCTCCCTCATCTGACTCCAAAAAGCCTGGGATCGGAACTTACAATAAGCGACAATTCATCACCCGAACTGCTTCAACGGTCGCGTCAGCCATTGATCAAGGTGTTGCTCTTCATATCAATGATCATGTCAAGGAAGGGTGCGCTACGTCTTATCGGCTCTTCGCTCTCAGTACTGACGCGATTCGGGTTCGGTAGGTATCAGTATATCATGCAACATTATCGGTGAGTGTTCTTCGTTGGAATTGATAGCTGGCAACAGCGGCTCAACCGATAGCCCATTGCAGAAAAGGGGACAAGATCAGCCTCTTTGGATTTTCTCGAGGAGGTAATCAATACAATATCGCCCTGAAAGATATCCATAGTACTAAACTTTTCCTTCGTTCAGCACACACCGCTCGAGTTGTTGCCGGCATGCTATACAAGGTACGCGCACAGGAGTCTTTTGGAAAACCTTCTTGATAAATCGCCTCAGGTTGGTATTCTTCCCGCGCACAACGACCAACAGCTCGATTTTGCCTTTTCTGTGTATCAAATGACCGGCGATGAAGGGTATGATCTGAGCAAGGAATTCAAGCAGACCTTTGCGTATGTACCGTCTTATTGTCATTGTTTCATACCTGATGCCATGATCAGGATGCCAGTGACTGTCGAGTTCGTGGGGGTATGGTATGAATCTATCCACTTTTATAATTGTAAAACCCTCATTTATTGTACATAGGGATACGGTCTCCTCGGTTGGCATCATTCCTCGCTCTCATCCTTATACCTCGGTCAACTATGCTGTGAAACATTTCCGTCATGCGCTGGCGCTTGACGAGCGGCGAGCTCGGTTCCGTCCCAATGTTTGGAATGAACCCACTTTGGAGCGTGAACAGGAGTTAGACGTCGATGAACCAGATATCAAATTTCCCGGGCAGGAGGTTCCTAGAGATGAATGGGTGTATACTCCTCCTAGCCGCGACATTTGCGATGTTGAAGAAGTATGGTTTTCAGGTAAGTTGTACCGTATCTGATCATAGCTTGACCTAATTTCTTGCGCTCTGCAGGATGCCATGCCGATGTCGGAGGTGGGTCACATCCCAGCAAGGTTCAGGAAAGTCTTTCCTACATTCCTCTTCGATGGATGATCAAGGAATGCCTCTTGACCGGAACTGGTATTCTCTTTGACCTTCCGTCCCTAAGTTCTCTCGGCATCAATCTCTTAAAACTCGCCGAAGAGGTAAAGGAGAAAGGCTTCGACTTGGCAGCCCTAGGCTTTGATTCAGATGCCCTGGAGAAAGAGACAACGGGAACATCTAGTTCCTCGGGTAGATCTGCGATTCTCGCGCCTCACAGGTCTATACAGCATACCCTCCCTGGCCCCTCCCGCACGCCTCATCACTTGTCGCACGCCCCTCACTTGTCGCGTGCACTCAGCAAACTTAGTACTCGTGCCGATGTCCTGGCTGAGGTGTTTGATCAACTAGTGTTGAAGAAGGCGTGGTGGTGTCTCGAGACCCTGCCCATGCTTGCCACATACCAGCGAGATGACGGGATCTGGATCCGCAAGAGAATGTCAGTTCTCTTCCTCTGATGTGATCTCAGTCAATCAACCATGTTTTCTCAAATAGGCGCAACTTTGGCCAAGGAAGGTACATACCTTTCCACGAAGACGAAATCAAGGTCCACGTATCCGTCAAGATCAGAATGGAGGCGGCTAAGGAATACACTCCAGCGGCTTACAATTGGAGCAACGCACTAGAATCCGGAATGTTGACTTGGGTAGGGAAGGAAGAGGACGAGAAGGAGGAGGAGCTGGTCATCGTCGAGTCTTGATATTTTTCTTTCTGGACATATGGCATATGGACCCGATCTGTATCTTTCGCTAGGACATCATTGTCTGCTTTCTGATATTATCAGCCTCGACTCTCAGTGTGAGCACGTAGACTCATGGACAGTTGCGACGAAATATGACGAAATAGAGAAGGGTACTATATCGGACTGTATCAAGCTATCAGTCAATCGAAGTTAGACGCTCCGTTATAGATGCATGCACCTGCACCGTGACAGTGCATGGGTCCGAAGGATCGACGTCGCCGGTGGCGAATGATTCAAATTAAAAACACGCGGGCAGTTCCTGTCGAATCGAGCTCATTAATAATCGTCTCGTTTCGATCGTCTTCACCTGGTCTTCACAGGTCTTCACACAACTCAATGATGCCCTGTTCCTGTTCATTGAACTCAAAGTGACAAAGAAGCAAGGACAAACAATCACCACATGTTGCTCGCCACATCACCGTGACACTCCAGGCCGCAAGCTTCAAGGCTTGCGATCCGTTTCTACGGCATCCTCCTACGTCCATCGATAGCGAGTTCACCGAGATCCATCAACTTGCCCTGACTTATCTCGCCATGGCGCCTTTCGGTAACAGTCACAACAATCGATTACTATTAGAGCGAGCACGCGGCTTTCGAGCGCTAATCGTTATGAAAGCCTTCAAGTTGAAGCCCCTTTGACTCAGACAACCCATCGATATTGCAATATGGTCCTCGTTCCTTGTATGTCTGTCACCGATAAACATTATGATACTTTCTAACGTGTGTTACAATTCCAGCTCCAAATCAGCTTAAGCGCGTTCTCGTTATTGACGGCGGAGGGTTTCGTGGACTTGGCAGCCTTCTCGTTCTTCAAAATATCATGGAGGCTGTTCAGTCTCGCGCACGGAATCTCCTTCTTCCTTGCGATGTGTTCGATCTCATTTGCGGAACTTCCACCGGAGGTCTTATCGCCGTCCTCCTCGGTCGTCTGGGCTTAGATTGCGTAACAGCTATTGAGATATACAAGGAGCTCACTATCTCTGTTTGTGGAAGTAACGAGGCAGCCTTTTGGGAAAATCTCCTGAATTCCGTTGACGTCGGCCTTGAATCAACCGCATTTGAACGTGCCGTTGTAGTGGTCATCGAGAAGTATGCCGGGTTAGCAGACACTCCGATGGTATTGCAAGGAGGCCATGATGTACTTGACCATCTTAATACCAATGTAAGTATTCCATCTCTTCATATATCCACAAACTCATAACATTCGATTCAGACTTTCGTCACTCTTACTTCCGAGGCTCCGTTATACGACAATCGAACCCACTGCATCCGATCCTACGTCACGCGGGCCCGGCTGCCACCCCCCTCCGCACACCAATGGTTAATCCGAGAAGCAATCCGGGGCACTTTAGCCTCAAGTATATTCTTGCCTCCGCTCTTCATAACCTCGAAGCACAGCTATGGCGATCCAGGGTTTGCCGGGTTCAGCAGTCCACTCGCATTCTTACCAAAGGAAACCAAGGAAATATGGCCTAATGACGAATGCGGCATCATCGTAATCTTGGGACCTGGCCTATCAGCATTGGCACCTTCGACCCCTCGTCGAGAATGGGCAGTGACAGACTCGTATGCCAAGAGGTTCGTTGATAAGATCATGGCCAAATTGCCGTCGCCCGCAGGTAACGAAGAAGCTCTGAGACTCAACGCATTCAATCTCGTTAAAAATTTCGTGAACCTTGCTGTGGATACTGAGATATCACATTCAGAATTTGCCGCGCAACAGTTCGTCGTTCACCTGTCCGATTTGCTAATATTAATATATTTTCAGGCGGACCTGCGTACCGCTGTGTCCGCCCCTTGGAATCGACACTATTGACATTGTTGATTGCTTCCATCTGGACAAGGTGGAGACGGCTGTCAAGAAGTGGCTGCAGGGGGAGGGCAAGAAATACATCTCTGACATCGCTAGCGGTCTAGTGGAACTCAAGAAGGAGCCATTATCAGTGGTTGACGCGCGCTTCGTGATCCCTCCGAGTCCGCCACCCAAAACTAACCCCGGATATAACCCGCGGCTTGACCAACGTCGCCCTGAAACGATGATCGAATACCTGAAGTGAGTCTTTGCACTATATGGTTCAATTTTCTCATTCGGCATGCATACAGGAATTATCGTGTCTGTTTTATCGTTGATGATTCAGGCTCTGTTCGTGACTCTGCACTCTTCTCTTTCCAGCACTAACCAGACCTCTCTTCAGATGGAAGGAGAGCGGTGGACCGAAACTCGTGATGCTTTGTTCGAAATCGCTGAACATGCCCTTCACCAAAACGTCGACGAAGTCGACCTGATGTTCTTCAATAATCATGCAGTGCATCGTGGCGTCAAGGTATCACTCAGTTGAAATACTTTCCCCCTCTTTGTCTGAGGAATATCAGACAATAGGCGCTACATAGTCATCATACACGAGACTGTGGTCCGCATCTGGCATCTTACCCGAACCAGCCTGCGTCTGAGCGTTAACGTAGTAGTCGCACATACGCCGTCGTGTCCGTGGTGTTTACCACGGGACCGCTTTCTTGGTACGAAGTTGCTGTGATTCAAGATCATTGGTGCGCACTTACCTTCTGCAGACAGCTACATGATACCCTGCATCAACTAGTAATAGAATTCAACCCGTTAACATGAGGCTCATCAGGTTGTTCAACTCGTAGATTTTTGACGCTGGTGCATTTTGTATGTGTCGAAGCCCATTCGATCGTTATATCCTTATTGACGTTCTTCGGTCCGCTATCTGTAGTGGTCTTCGATGCGCAACCTGGCGAGCATACATTGTTCGAGGCCAAGCGCCTGGTTCAGAACCACAATCACGATGCCCATCTTCCATATTAACACCCAAACTTGCGTCCTTCCCTGAGGTGTCTTAACTTGGTAGATGTGGGGTGGCAGCCAACCGCATTGCGTTCGTGCGGTCTCTGCCATAGGAGCGGCCAACAGACCGCGTATAAAATCTTAAAAGAGAATCGCCCCGTTTCTGTAAGTGTCCAATGGGCTATCTACTATTCTTCGCTGTCTGTTGGACCGCGTGTCATGTAGGCGTGTTGGCGCAGCCAGCAACTACTACGCCATGTTGCATCCAGTCTTTCATGCCAAATGGTACAACATCAATGACACGTACAGCCACAAACGGAGATGTTGTGGCAAAGACGACATCCAATCTCACACCGCTGTATGCTCCATGTGGACCAGACTGGACGACGGCTCGAGAGACATTGACTGTTGTCTTACCTGAGTGCGATGAAACCCAAACTCGGGATGAACCACGTCTGACCTCGACGACAGAAGGACAAGCACTCTCTCCCAAACCGACTTGCATTGAGATGGTACGTTGATAGTTTTGGGAGCAGAATTCAAAGAACTGAATGATCATTGCTTCTTCAGCCGCCTGGCCTCCCACCACCAGACGAGATGTCCCCTCCAGAGTCTCCTAAACTACCACCACCAGACCAGGGTATCTTACCTCCAGCGTCTCCCGAGCTACCGCCACCAGACGAGGAGATCACGGTTCCCGATTCTCCTGACCTACCGCCACCAGATGAGGAGACCCCCCCTTCAGAGTCTCCTGAAGTACAGCTGCCAGACGAGGGGATTCCGCCTCTCGAGTCTCCCGAGGTACCGTCACCAGACGAGGAGATCACGCCTCCGGAATCCCCCGAACTACCGCCACCAGACGAGGGGATTCCGCCTCCCGAGTCTCCCGAGGTACCGCCACCAGACGAGGAGATCCCGCCTCCCGAGTCCCCAGAACTACTGCCACCAGACGAGGGGATTCCGCCTCCAGAGTCTCCCGAGGTACCGCCACCAGACGAGGAGATCACGCCTCCAGAGTCCCCCGAATTACCACCACCAGACGAGGAGATCCCGCCTCCAGAGTCTCCCGAGGTACCGTCACCAGACGAGGAGATCACGCCTCCACAATCCCCCGAACTACCACCAACAGACGAGGGGATTCCGCCTCCAGAGTCACCCCAGGTGCCGCCACCAGACGAGGAGATCACGCCTCCAGAGTCCCCCGAACTACCGCTACCAGACGAGGAGATTACGCCTCCAGAGTCTCCCGAGGTGCCTCCACCAGACGAGGAGATCACGCCTCCAGAGTCACCCCAGGTCCCGCCACCAGACGAGGAGATCACGCCTCCAGAGTCCCCGGAACTACCGCCACCAGACGAGGAGATCACGCCTCCAGAGTCCCCCGAACTACCACCAACAGACGAGAAGATCCCGCCTCCAGAGTCACCCCAGGTGCCGGCACCAGACGAGGAGATTACGCCTCCAGAGTCCCCCGAGCTGCCACCACCAGACGAGGGGATTCCGCCTCCAGAGTCTCCCGAGGTGCCGGCACCAGACGAGGAGATCACGCCTCCACAATCCCCCGAGCTACCACCAACAGACGAGGGGATCCCACCTCCAGAACCCAAGTGCCCTCCTCCGAAATGCCCCGAATGCGATCAATGCGACCAATGCGAATGTCCTATACCGGCACCATGTTCAGACGTCAGGCACACAGTCACAAAGACCACAACACTGTCGCTGCCTCGGGAGACACACTACGTCACCATTACCTTGGCTTCCACCACCCTTACGGATTGCAGCGCCTGCCCCACTATCGCTCTTTGACCGACCTAGTCTACCGATACCACTTCTCCTTCTCGTTCTGAAGTTCTTAAGTATCCCCGTAGGAGATTTACAGACCATGAATATGAACATATATTGCTATCAGATTGCAGACAAGTAAGGACGGTGCAGAGTGTTCTTATGGATTCTTCAAGTTGACCCTATGCGATCATCATTCTACATAAAAGGACATGGGAACTCGGTGGACATTATAGTAAGTACGTGGATGCGGAAGATTCATCAGTGGCCAACCAAGATATCGTAATGTCCAGGGCTAGCAGAGTCGACTTGTAGTTAGGTCTCGTTTGTAATTAGCAACATGGCAGGACACGCACCGATACAGAAGAACTAGAGGTTTCGTCTTATCCTCCGAAGGATGGATCGGAACAAAGTCTACAGGCCCATCGCGCCGGCCATCCAGATATGCAACATCAATGTTGAGCTGAAGTGCGCGGCACAGGGCGGTCATTTGGACATGATCTAGTACATGGTCAATTCATTCAAATTATCGTGATTGATATTGACTTGCCTGCTTCTTTGCCACCCGCCTCGACGAAACTCTCGCAGAACTGTCTGGTATCCAACTGCTCTCCAGTCTCCGGGTGGAAAAGAAAACTTTCAAAGTCATCAGGAGCCAACCGAATTTGAGCCGACTGGTAAATATCAGAAGTGATGCATTAGGGAGAATCATGAGAAACTCACCGTAACCAATCTTAAATACACAACAATGGAATTGGAAACTAGAAAAAGTCGAGATTAGCCGTTATTGGAAACGGAGGACAACTAACGAACTTTCAGGGGTTTGGAATTCATGCAATAGGCGAGGCGAAGTCAACCTCAACCCGTCATCGTCCGGTTCTACGATATTCCGGATGAGGGAGACGAGAGCCTCGTAGAAGTCTTCATATACAAGGCTCTGGAAGCCGACGTTCTCCAACATCGGGAGCGTGGATTTCAAGGTTGCGAGCGCACGGGATACGGCATCACGGTTATGGGCATGAATGAGTCGTTCGACAAAGGCGAATGCCATGGCTGTTGGTCCAGTCAGCATAATCCTTAGAAACCGAAGAAACCTGTATCACATCGGTAGAAGCAGTCCCCATCGCCTATACGGGGGTTAGCCAACGGCACACAGGCTTATGCAGGAGGCGCGCACCTCTTGCCCTTCGAATAGAATGAAACCCTTTTTGTTCAAGCCAGTTGATCTGGTGGACGAAAGAAGGAGAGCCGTTCTCGTATTCAGAGCGCAATTCAGAGATAGGCGCGATCTCGTCAATCAGCGGACGATCCGGCACGCTGTCGTTGAATAGACCCTAGCACAACCATTGAGTAGGCTTTTCTGCCAGTTAAGCTGGCCCAAGCGCACCAAGTTAAGATCGTACAGCTGCGCCGGTGTAAGACTTTGAATGTCTGATCCCTAAGCTACAGAAGTGTACCGATCATTGGGATGGATCGCGTACCAGTGTTTTCATCAACAATAGCAGAGATATCCTCAAATTCATCGCCGTCGTCTACATCAGGCAGATTCGCCAACTTCGATTTGGCTGAGGGAGATGCAAAAGTTGTGGTCAACGGCTATAGTGAGGAGATGAAATACGACTGACGAGCTGCTGGGGCTTTCGTGGGAGAGTTGTCCATTCTACGTAATGATCGGGTTTGGCTCGCTGTCTAGCTATAGATTTGGTGGGAGGTGTTGCAGTTGGGGGGATGTAGAAGGAGATGGGTCACGATTTTGATCGATTTTAAGCAAGAAACGACGGGTGCGCCACACAACATCCAGAAGAATCGGGCAACGGGAGTATAATTGTATAGGGTACTATGGGGATGTGATTACAACTTGTAAGACAGTCATTGTACAGGTCGTACAGTTGTACACAGAATATGACAACAACAACAACAATGGCAACAACGCGAAGACAATGCGGGATAATTACAGAATAAAAACTCGTACAGCTCAAGTGCTTTGAATGCAGTGGGTCAATCCGAATCAACGTCGCGGGTCCTAGCCCATTTGTCCAATTCGGCGATGATTTCTTTCTGCATTTCTGGAGGCTGCCGGGCACTGGTGAAGTCTACGTTGAATACAATACCACCATTATACAATCAGGCACTCACAAATCTCGGGCAAACGTTGGGACATCACTAGGGTTGCTGATCATTCCGAGTTCGATGAGAGCTTGATGTCGTGAAGCTAGCCTGCAAGGTTCTTTGTCAGGGTCACCCGCAACGTTGTCACCATAATCACGTACTGTTCCTCTGGGGTTGGTAGGGGTTTATGATGCTTTCGTATTGGTGGCCATTGCGGTTTAGGCGAGCCTTTCTCAGGCGACCCGGCCTTCTGCTTAGATTTTCTGCGACGTGATTTCTGGGAATAGTTCAGCAATGATTCAGCTGATTAAGGGATGATGAACTAACGAGCAAGGTTTTCTTCGTACGTTCCTCCTCAATACGACTCGGGACAAGGACTTGATCGTTGTGATGACTGTATTTCACGCCGATTGCGTTGAGCGTCTTCTGTATCGCGTCTTGCTCTCGATATTCTGCTGCTGGCGGGGCTGTAAAGACGAAAAGGGTATGTTTAGTAGGCTCCCAAATGTAGACCAATGCGGCCATCCCTACCATCATCGAACAGTAACGCCCCTAGCCCTCTTAGATTACCCTGTATACGATTTCAGATATAGGGCCGTGCAATAGTCGATTTTTAGGTGCTTACCACGTCTTCTTTATCTTTCAGTCCTTTCGCTTCGGCTTCTGCAACCCAATCTTCGCTGGTACTTTTATTCTGCCTCCTTGGTTTTGATCCCCCCATATGTGCAAGAGCCCAGTCCAATTCTGCCAGATTTGCCTTCTCGATCTATCCAACATGTCAGATCATGCACCGCGGACACAATAACAAACGTACCGCCGACTTGGTCGCCAACTTATCCTCATGGAGTTTGAATATGTTTTCAATCCCGAAAAGCTCTCCTTTTTTCGCCGTATCGCCCTGTATACCTTCAAAGTATCTGTAGCCTTGTGAGTTACTAAAAACACCCGGAATGGTAACCCCATACCTCGTCTGAACGCTAGCTTCATATCCGATCGCCATCTGCTGCTGCTTATAGATCTGACGGGCGTATATCAACTCTTCGACGGAACCCGCGCCTAAAAGCCGGTACACAGAGACGTCGCGCGTTTGACCGAAGCGAAAGGCTCTACAAGAGAATGAGCAACATCACTGCAGCGAGCGCGCGCGCATTACCTGTCCATGGCCTGAAGATCATGTGCCGGGTCTGAAAGGTCGAGCAATGGTCAATAGATACAAAGTTGTCGCACCGGAGAGAAACTCACTCCAGTTCGGATCTGAAAGATGATACCTTAGCTATGCTCCGAGTCGGTGAAGTCTCGTGTGCTTACCAAAAATAACCACCTTGTTGGCTCCTGTAAGATTCAGGCCCGTCCCACCAGCAAGCGTTGATATCAGGAACAGGAAAACGCTTGGATCCGAATGAAACTTGTCAATCATGGGCATGCCTGCATTCAAAGTCAATCGCTGCCATCTTCGAAGGCCGGCTGCTGCTTACGGTCTGCCTGCTTCGTGCTCCCATCCAACTTGAGGAACCCATACCCTATACCACTTGAGTACAAGAGCGATCCGGCTGTTTCGTTGCGTACCTCGTGACTTCAAATGGAACTCAAGCATTTCTATCAATTTGACGGACTTCGTAAAGATAAGGACTTTGTTCGTAGCATCTTTCCTCCATTCTTTCAGCAAATGCTCCAGCACCTACCTCTAGTCAGCAAGATATTTACAATCATAAAAACCGCTGAAACATACCGCCCACTTCCCACAGAACTTGGGCTGCATCATTGCTGTGCCATACTTCGGGATATCGCCGTCGGGAAATGCGAGTTCAGCCAGTGCCCTGTTCCGTACTATCTAGATACCAGTCAAAGGGTAAGCAGTGACATTAGCGCACGAGGTGGATATAGACGAACTTGTTCCGGTGAGTCATTGGGCGCTGAAGCAGCAGGTCAGTGCCAGTGATAGAGTTTCAGTGAAAACCACTAACACGGGAGAATCAATGCGAGGTGATTGGACAACTTGATAAGGATCGACATATACTTGAAGACATCGCCGGGAACAAAAGGACCGCAGCAGTTTTTCCGACTAAGAGGCATTGGGACACACTCAATCGGATTATCAGAAGTGACGGACCTTTTTTGAGAACTACAGAAGCAGGGATCATCTCGATGGATTAGATTTTGGAGGGGAGCCATGTTCAGGATCTGCTTGTACACTGCTATTTGACGTGAGGTCAGAGGACAAAAGACTACTTCATCGGTCTTTTGAGGAAGCTGGAGGACATGTGAAAAACATCGAAACAGAAATGAACTAGGCATGAATACCTGACTCCTTATGATATCCTTCGTCCTGTTCAAGTAAAAAGACATATAAAACTTTGGCCATAACAAATTAAAGGAGATATTTACCTTCGGAGGAAGAACTTCGGCAACAACTTATCCCTCAAAACGAGTGCAACCACCTGCGTCGGAAATTATAAGATTGAAGCTCATGTTAATTTGTAAAATACTCACGAGCGCTTTTGCACGTTCTTCTTCGGTCGCTCCAGCCGACTGCCCCGCTGTCAATGGCTTCACAACAAACCCTTGCCATTGCCTAGCTGTGCCAAGCCGCCCAGGATTCGTCCAATCCAAGATTGTCCACATTTCCTTGTAGGAGTTTTGGATTGTAGTCCCGGTGAGTCCAAATCGGCGGTTACACAGGAACCGATGGTAAGCCACAGTTATTTTAGCAGAAACGTTCTTGACCCGGTGAACCTCGTCGACGAAGACACATGTCCATGGAAGGCAATCCAAAATGTCAATATCACGCCGCGCGAGATCAAAAGTGGTAAGAACTGAATGCGCTTCAGTGTTGGAGATAGTAAACCAGGGAGGCAAAGGCAAACTAACCAACGTCAAGTCTACCCATCTTGAAGTCATGCAGTATAGGTTCGCGCTCTTTCCGACTGCCATTGTATACCCCGACTTCGAAATAACCCCACTTGACCTAGCTTCAGCTATGTGCGACTGAAAAGTAAACAACACACCTACCGTCTCAAATTCACGTTGCCAGTTATGCACGACAGTACTTGGAGCGATGATGAGGCAAGTGGGCCATTTTGCATCAGCCGGTGGTAACTCTCTCCTCTCCTTCCAAGCCCTTCGATCCTGGAGACGAGATACATACTTTTTACGCCGGTGTTTGTCAGTAATAACTCCATTCTTCTGCATGATGGCCGACAAGAACGAGATGACTTGTATCGTTTTGCCTATTTCATGGTTAATAACCGCTTGACCCAAGCTGCTATGTATACGTACCCTATACCAACATGCGTTAATTCTAACTGTCGCAAAGAGATGAATCACCGACGTACCAGTCCCATGTCATCTCCAAGGAGGCCGCCACGGCCCTCTGAATATTGCCTCCAAAGAAATTGCACGCCATCCCGCTGATAGTCGCGAAGATACGTATTAATCGATGCAGGAACAGTGAATTTCTTGTCGGTGTCAAGCACCAAAGGGCCTTGTTGAGTCTGTTCAGGCGCCAGCGGAAAACCTGGTCGAGGCTTGAGACGCTAGACAAGGTGCACATGTCAGATCGTTGATTGTTGAATGGGATACTAGGGTGAATGATACCGGATCGGCCAACATATATTCGGAGTCGGATTCTGTTTCGGAATCCGGAGAAGGAGACGGCCACATCCCACCTGGACGTGCCAACGCAAAATCCTCCGGCTCCGATTCGGATTCTGTGACAGACTCGTCGGCTGCTGGACACCCAATGTCAGACTCTGAAACTAACCAGAGTGATTGAACTCAACATTTCTCCATCCTGGCTCGTTTGTGAGGATAGAGCGGGTCTGGAATTCGGGTAGGCATTTTTGGAAAATCGCCCTCGGCCTCAGAGTCTGGTTCTGATTACAAACGTCAACACAGGTCAATGGTTTGACGAAGTTTTCTACCTGTTGCAGAGTCATCAGCGCCAGTGGATGATTTTCCACTTTTGAAACCAGAGCTTGGGGAAGGTGAGTCTTTTGCCGAGTTTCGAACAAAACCAACAAGCGTTTTTAAGACTATCGGTTCATCTTCCTCCTCTTCCCCCTCTTCCTCTTCGTCTTCCTCATCGACTTCCATGGAATGTGGTTCATCGTCATCGTCTTCTGACTCAGAATGGAGATCAAGGTTTTCCTCCGCTGTCGACGACTGTCAGTGGTAGTAATAAAAAAGGGTTTCGTTCCTGAAAACTGTTTACCGAAATAGTCCAGCAGTGGATTGGGTTCGTGCAGTTCAACAGAACGTCGTTGTACTATTATCACAGGTCCTTAGCTTCAGAAATCGACAAGAGATCCGTAGCAAGGCATACCTCGTTTCCGTTTCGGTGAAGACCGTGCAAGAGCATCACTCCTCTTGCCCCGTTGTCGGACCCCGGAAGATGTCGACGCGACGGCACTAGTTCTCTTGCGCTTCTTCGTGGGTTCAGGGATATAAGCTCCAGGGGCGAAGTCAGAATCAGAGTCTGCCTCTGTTTAAAACAAATCAGCGCGTATTCAGTACTAAGAGCATAGCAAGGCTCAAACCTAGTGGTGCAGGAATCGAGGTAGTGTTGCCTGGGGAAAAGGTGAACGTAGAATAAGGAATAAGCAACATAGAGTGCGTACGCTTTGCATAGGCAGATTCCTTCACTGACTTCGACATAAGGAGAGGTGAGTAATAGAGTAGGTTTGGAGTACTTAGTTTACAATACACGGATATCCGGGTTCCGACACAAAATGACTTCGCGTCATGCACGTGATTATATTTCCTTTCTGGGAAGGGCCGCGTTCTGAACGTTCATCACCCCCGCCCGCCTTGGGACCCTTCTATTTCTCAAACCAGGTTTACTCGCTCTGGTACTGTGGCAACGTCACCCCTTGACCTGCATGACGAAATTCTGATTCCTTCTGTCAGGCGCAGAAAGTTGTATACATTTCGGAAGCTGTCGACAACTGAGATGACTCTCTCCCACAGTCAACGCGAATAACAATGAAGTAATTAAGTTGGCTGGTTTGGAGACATTGAGTTCGAAATAATGGTGCATTATGTGCGGCATCGTGGCATAAGTCTAAACACTGATCAGAAAAGCTCTAGTGCCTGTGTTCTTCAGAGAGGATGTTTACCGATACTATCAGGAACTGCCAAGATACCTTTTTAATCGCCACGACAGCGTATCTTTTGGTACTGGGGATTGTTCTGGGGATGATAATGTCTTCCATTGGCGTGGTGAATATTGTGGCAGTGATGTCTTATCAGTTTCTCCAGGTGACTTTACATGCACATTGACTCCCGCATATTTTACCAATGTCGTTATGACACTAGCCCAGCATTTTTCGGAAATACGTGCATTGATCCCGTCGGACGTGGTGGGAATGGTGAATGTGATGCGGTCGCGAGAAACATGTGCCAATTCATCGGGAAATTCTTGCTGTGCAACGTCCAGTGCTTCCTACAAGAGGTTTGGACTTAGTGTCACCATTCAATGGAGATAAGGTGTGGCTAGTCTCCCAAATGCAGTTGTAGATATTCAGCTTTGACCTTCGCGGGCTTAGGAGATCCGTAATGTGTGGCTCACTTGGTAGTTCTCTGGGGACGCCACATAAACGCTCCTTAGCACCGAGTCTGAGCCAACAAGACGATATGTGATGATTTTGTCTGCGATGGGAGTGTCCGCCGTCGCGGCCGGGCAGTAGGGGTCTTCTTCCATGCGGAAAACACTTTGCAGAAAGTTGCAGGTTTCAAATGTGTCGAGTCAACCACATTGGGTCTCAGCAAGTTTCAGAGTGTTGTATCTGACACTCGGGACGGCTGTTAGATGCTGCGCTTTCCCCGATGTCTGCAGCGACAGGCAATAATGGCAAGCGAATTATGGCAGTGTCCTGTGGCGCAGCGGACATAGACAGCAAGCCGTCCATCACCACACCCATTTTCTAATGCTGGTATGGCCGGTCACCTCATCAACCCTACCCACCTGACGCGTTGTGTAGTTCCACACTCTACTTCCACGTCGTCGCAGACATCTTCATGCTACCAGCGTCTTGGTATCTGGTTCACCAGGCTCGTGTAATGCTTCGCGGGGACGGACAAGCAGGGCTGAAGATACAACAGGCGGCGCCGGCTAAGGACCTTCTGCCCCCGGAGTTGTACGACCCGGCTCAGCAACCGGTCCCGTGTGTGTCCATTCATGCTTGCTCTCTATCTACTCCGTCCTAGAACTCATACATGCGACAGAGCAGCCACTGAGATCACGAACAAGTACCATCTTATTACGTGCCTCTGACCTGGCAGTGCACCGCCATGCCTGTCTGGGTGTCGTGCTGCCCATGAGTCGGTTCGCCAGGAAGACATCCTAGATGAGAACGAGGCGGTACAGAAAGAGCGCGCTTTGGTGCCAGAAAAAGTCCGTCACGGCTTAAGATGTGTACGTGTGCCGCGCCACGCTTGACGTGCTATGGCTCAAGCACGAACGACTGTAGACATACGCTGAATGTGGTGGTGGGATGTGGATTTTCTCGATTGAGCTCATGTTGCAATGGCATATGCGTATGATCATGGTATACAAGACGCTTCGCTTACGGGCTTCATTACCCAAAGACGTTAAGCAGCGGCTCACTGTCGCGAACAGCTATTTGCTCGACATGATGTTGTTGTCTGCACTAAAATCATGGTGCGTCAAGTATTGAGTGATCCAGACTGAAGCTGGAGCTATGGTATCGTATTTTTGAACAATATTAAGGTATCAGAATGGGTCAAGTATTGAGTGATAATCTAGACTGAAGCTGGAGCTATGGTATCGTATTGTTGAACGGTATCAAAGGTATCAGACTGGGTCACTGAGCACTACGCACTACTCCGGATCGATCCACGAAAGGTCAAGTTCCATAATAGCTTGTATCATAGCTGCCCTCCCGCTGCGTGTCACCCCACCAACAAGCATTCCAATGAACATCGCCATGACGAATAAACACAAAAGGGTGCCCACCAGTGCCGTCACCCAGGCTTCTTGAACCCAGCAATAGATATAGAAACCGCCGAACAGACACGAAATTCCTGGAACTAGAAGGGGGACGGTGAAAACCAACAGCCAGAGGAGGACGTCTGCGTTTTGCTGCACCAGTGACGTTAACATGGTTATGGCGACGATCGTGGCGTTGAGAACGAGACCAAGACAATATAGGAATTTGATGGCGGGTAATTCGGCGCTGTATTGGTTTGGCAGGATTTCAATCGCTAGGAGCATGGCTATGGCCTGCATGGCAGCGAACATCAGAGCCTATATTTTGCAAATTAGCAGATTAGAACCAGGTGCAAGCAAAGTTGGCAACACATACGACAAGGCGAACTCAGACGAGGGTCAAAAAAAAATCGCGCTGCCTGTAGTAACATTTCGATGTCAGTACTTGTTGACCAGTGCCATAGCTGCGAAACCGAGCATTACGCTGGTCAAGGCTTACCTGGTGTCCTCAGTAGCGGTGTTGTCTTGGGCGGCCTTGAGACCCGTGTCCGGGTGCGCAGGAGGATGTGTATCGATGTTGCTATTATGGCTGCAGCATCGGGTAAGTATGAACAGCAACGTAGGTCAAGCTGGTTCGATTTACCTCATAGTTAGGGAACAAGGGAGGTTACAGTAGAGAGTGAGGATAAAGCTGAGAGCGCGAGCGATTTGGTTGGCTAGAGGGACCTGAATGGGTGTCAGTAGAGAGGGAAAAGAGAGACGGCGCAATTTTTTTGCACTTCAATTACATCATCTGCCCGGGCTTCGATCGAAGACGCCACATGGGTTCTTACAAAAGGCCAGGACGCTCGTAACGAGTTGACTCCTTTATTCTATGCATACATCCCATCCCTCGCTGCCTCCTTTACATGCACATGAAGCCCAAGCGGCTCGATAAAAGAACAATGAATGAATTTTCGGGCTACCTCATCCTCTGCACAGTAAATCTCAGTATCGCCGGTCAAGTGGCCATATATTCACGACTGATACGCACCGGCCGCCGTGTTTTCTCTGACAAGGATACTGACGAACAACGAGAGCAAGTACTTCAGAGCAGGCTACGACAGTTCACGAGATGATAGATAGAGAAGGAAAATGCCATCCAGAGGCTTGAAAACAGCGTAGTGCTCGCTATGCTGCATCCTGATCAGTTGTGGAGGTGGGCTAAAAACATCGGCAGTCAGCAAGCACCCCTACAAACTGAGTAAGGTGACCCACATAAGAGATATAGTCCGGGCTCTCGCAAGCTTTGTACTCTTTCATTAGATCTTCACAAGTGGCGCTAGTATAGAAGAGTCAGCGAGAGGCGCATTGTTCAAAGGTCAGAAAGAGCATACCGTGCAGAGTCGAATTCCTCCAGGCCGTCCTCGAACATCTTTTCCTTCTTATACTGCTCCATGAACGCGTTACGCTTCTTGAGTTTGTCATATTGATCAAGCATCCGTTTAAACAGCTGGAGAGAGAAGGCTGTCAATACAGCAGCAAACTTATTTGTTAAAAAACGCTACTTACCGACGCGATGCTCGTATGATTTGCTAACATCAGACCGCTGACCTTGTGACTAGTGGCGACGTAGGGAGATTTTCGCGCTAACGCTACCTGGGGAGAAGCTGGGCCCCATGGGACGAATGTTGCCAAATTCCTGTCGCGTATACGAAGAAGTGATTGGTGGATCTACAGAGACGTCACTCAGCGAAGGTCTGAAGAAGTGGCTGAAGGAGGGGCGTACATCAGCTGGATCGATGTCGCCCATGATTATATTCAAATTTGAGATGTAACACGCCATCGAGGAGGAGACTGTCGATACCATGCGGTTCTTGGGTTGGAGAAGACGGCGCATAACGTCTAATACCGTCGTCCGACGTATAGGCTTCGCCTGTTCTGGTATTAGTATATAGAAGATGACAGCAAAATTCATCTGACTTTGTCAATTTCCCCGCTTGAGAAAGGGGTGTAGGATGTCATCAGGAAATGACAGCGTGGGGTGGGTATCAGGGATGCCAACATGCCAACTAGGTCATTGTTCATGTACGACGGATATCGCAGAGTCTGCGTACTCGCAGCCATGACTGTTGATACTAGCTGATTGGTCTGATCGAAGGACGCGGTTTGGACGTGCAGTCTATCTGCAGCGATACGAGCGAGAGCGCTGTTGTCCAGGACCACCACGGAGTCAGCGTGATTGACGAGTCGTTTTAAAGTGAGTAAGGAATTATATGGCTGCACGACGACGTCGCCTTCTTGGGCATTCGGGAACACGCTGTAGGTCTGAATGAGCTTCTTGGGGAACCTATCGTTTAAACGTTCCAAGATGAAGGAACCGAGGCCAGATCCTGTTCCTCCCGCAATGGAGTGTAGGGCGACAAAGGCCTGGGAGCTTAGTGAGATACGGCTGACATCTAGATAAGGTATACCGCACACCTCTAGGGAATCACTACTCTCCGCCTCTCTCTCGATCATCTCCATAACTTCTTCATATATCCGTTCTCCAGATGAATAGCCTTGAGCCCAATTATTTCCAGCGCCACCACCATCCTTTGATACAAATATGTTCTCTGGATTATATAAACGCGAATAAGGTGACGTGAGGATGTTGTTTATGACCTGCGCGCGGGCAGTCAGCTTCGCGGTGTGCGTATACAAGCCATATTTCGTACCCTAGGTTCCAGATCCACGAGTATAGATCGAGGCACGTATAGCTCGTCATCCGCCTGATAGAAGAACACGTCTTTTCGATCACCTCCATCTGTCGCCCACTCCTCGAGAATTCCTTGTTGATTGATACCATGTTCTGCACATAATCGTTGCCAGAACACGGAACCCACTTGGAACACGAGTATGAGTAAAGACAGCTTTTTTGGTGATGTTATTCTCACCTTGGTTTCCACATTGTCCAAGTTGAAGTGTAATGATTTCGCGAGGCATGGCAGTTCACATCGTTGAGACTTGGTTGAGCCACTCAGAAATGACTGCGTGACTCAATGTGTCACATGCGTAACGCATCACATGTACTACTTCAAGTAACCCTATCTCAATAGGAATCCGACAACTCTTAAACTTCCCTGCAGGTTGCTTTCTGCCAATGAGAACACTACGCTTCGGTCGTGAATACTTGTCAAGATAAAGATCGAAAAAATCAATGGAAGGAGAGAATTACCAACCACGGTCGGCTGACGGTAGTTAAAAGGGAATAAATTCACTGGTAACACAACATGGTCGTTGAAGAATGCTTATGAAATAGGGATAGAATGCCAGAGCTCCGGTAGATGCAGCGTCAACAGAGGGATGAGGAGGGAAGGCAGACAATCAAACCAGGAGCCCGGATCAGTCAAACGCCTCCTCTGCACTCCTACGGGCCAGTCTTCGTACTTTCTTCCGATATCCTAAGGGCAGCTTAAGAAAGAGAAAGTGGAACATGTTATGAGGGTTTCGTACCTTCAATATCTGACCTGACTTCTTTCGCTGCGTCGACATTTGCCGGGCTGTCGAGGTTTGGTGTGTCGGACGACAGTAGAGATATAACGCTGATGAGCTATGATCCAAGTAAAATCAATGTAAACAGAGAGCAGCTGGGGTTCTAGACTCACGATAGTCTCTACTGTGTGCACCGGCATCCATCTCTCTCCGGCATCTTCGTAGCCGTACTGGTCGTCGCCAGGGGCATGCTTGAGAAGCGCATCAGTCAACATCCAGAACACCAGGTGAGGTAGATTACCAGAATGGATATACAGACAGTGCCATCTGCATAGACTGTTGGACAAACCGAGGTTACAAGTATCAAAGGATAAAGAAAATTATTCCGCACTATTTGGGTGCCACATTGAGGTTAGGAAACGCATCTTCGGGGGTAGGAGAGGGAATTCGGGAGGGAAGGACAATCGCGCCTTGAAGAATCCGCCTTCGCTGTGGTATATCTGTGTCGAAACATGTTTGTCATAGGGTATTCAGACATGGAACGCACTACAAAGTGTCCGGAGGGCTACAGCCATGTTAGGATGCGGTGTCCGTATATATAAACGAAAACGCACCCGATAATCAAGATCTCCCACTCGTAAAGGTTGTCATCGTCAACGAGACCTGTTGTGTCAAAATCAGTAGCGGGTTCGGCATCGGAGGTATGCAAAGACATGCCTGCTGAGAATCCCTCCACGGGTCGTTTGGTCAGCTCCGTCAGCTGTCGACGAAGGAGTAACGTGTTTGAGGCCGTGTTAGGTGTTCCGGGCTTGGACATAATCAAGGTCGAGATATCGCGATGTCGGGGAAGATGGTCTAGGTTCTGGTGTCAGCGTGACCTCTTTAAATATCTGCGTTCACGTGACAATTAGGCACACCGTTGCACTTGTAGTAGTGCTCGTAACTCTCAAAGGACTGTTGTGGGTGTGCGGGACAGAACCCTCTTTCTAAGTACAACACGAGTCCAGAAATTTGCTGTTGTTCCGTGCAATTGGAAACACGGTACATAGAAGGATTTGATGGAGAAGACGTCGGAAGCTTAGCTGACTCGCAGTGAGCACGACATAAGGTTGTCACTCCATACATATGTACCCACAACTTGCTTGATACCTTGGCTTTTTGTCCTGGCAGGTACAAAAAACTATCCCTTTTGATAGTCATTTTAGCACCATTTTATCACATAAATTTCCAGTCATATATCTGTAGTGGTAATCACAAATACAGCGCATCGACTTACAAGACTCACGTTGGAAGTTCTGTTCCATCTTTAACTTTAGGACGCGTTGCTTGATTTAGGTCACATGATATATATCTTTGAGCACGTGGCCTTTTCGACTCATAGCGCGCTCCTCAGGGCTTTCTCCATCCTCTTTTACCCTGTGTACACCTGGCCGAGAGACCCTTCAACCGCACCTCGGTTAGGCGGCGCAAAATAGCCCTTCATTCACTAATGGGAAGCTCAATGGGCGAGGATGAAAATGAGTGGGAGCAGATTAACGCAAAGAATTGGCGGGGGCTGGGGCTTACAGATCCGATTAAGAGTGTTGAGGTGTGCCTGTGCGTTGCCGTGTTTCTGTTGTAAACACTGACTTGAACTCTTGCAGGATAAATGGCTGCTTCTCCCTGCCTTCTTGAAGGTGAAGGGTCTAGTGAAGCAACACATTGACTCCTTCAATTATTTTGTCGATGTCGACATCAAGAACATCGTGAAGGCAAACAACAAAGTTACGTCCGATGTCGATCCCCGTTTCTGGCTCAAGTATATCGACATCAACGTTGGTTTTCCTGATCGTAATGAAATGACATCTATCGACAAGAAAGTCACTCCGAACGAATGCCGCCTGCGCGATATTACCTATGCTGCACCAATCATGGTTACTATCCAATACACAAGAGGGAGGTCCATTGTCCAAAGGAACGTCAACATTGGCCGAATTCCCATCATGCTGAGAAGTAGCAAGTGTGTCTTGACTGGCAGATCGGAAGCTGAGCTTGCACGGATGATTGAATGCCCTCTTGACCCCGGTGGATACTTTGTCGTGAAGGGCACGGAGAAGGTTATTCTCGTCCAAGAGCAGTTGAGCAAGAATCGAATTATCGTTGAAACCGACAATGTGAAGGGGATTGTCCAGGCGTCTTGTACATCGTGAGTTTCTCCACCTACACCCGTTGGTGACCCATATATATATCATATCACTTCAGGTCTACTCATGGAGGACTGAAATCTAAGACGTACGTCGCGACGAAAAAAAGCAAAATTTACCTTCGCCACAACTGCGTCCACGAGGATATACCGATTGCCATAGCCCTCAAGGCCTTAGGCATCCAATCTGATAAAGAGATTCTCCTGCTCACCGCTGGAAATACAGAAGCGTACAAGATTGCGTTCTCAGCCAGTCTCGAGGAGGCAGCGAAGCTTGGCGTTTTCACTCGACACCAAGCCCTTGAGTATATTGGAAGCCGGGTCAAAATCAATCGCCGCGTTATGGGCCCCCGACGTCCAGCATGGGAGGAGGCGCTGGAGGCTCTCGCGACTATCGTTCTTGCACACGTCCCAGTCAATGGCCTCGACTTCCGCTCCAAAGCAATCTTTGTTGCTACAATGACCCGTCGCGTGCTGATGGCTATGGACGATGAAAAAATGGTCGACGATCGTGACTACGTCGGGAACAAACGTCTGGAACTGTAAGTAACTAGCCCTATATTCTCTTCATTGTCTTCACTATCTTCTCAGCGCAGGTCAACTGCTCGCCCTACTCTTCGAAGATCTCTTCAAGACGTATAACACTAATTTGAAGTCTGCGATCGACAAAGTGCTGAAAAAGCCCTCGAGGACGAGCGAGTTTGATGCGTTCAACACCATGCAGTTTCAAGGGGACCACCTGACGTCTGGATTTGTCCGTGCCATCTCTACGGGAAACTGGTCGTTAAAGCGGTTCAAGATGGAGCGTGCAGGCGTCACACATGTCCTCAGTCGCCTGAGTTTCATCTCCGCCCTGGGCATGATGACACGGATCTCCTCGCAGTTCGAAAAAACGAGGAAAGTCAGCGGTCCCAGGGCGCTTCAACCCAGTCAATGGGGTGTTCTCTGTCCAAGTGACACTCCCGAGGGTGAAGCTTGTGGTCTTGTGAAAAATCTAGCACTAATGACCCACATTACAACCGATGTGGATGAGGAACCTATCATACGCCTTGCCTTCATGCTGGGTGTAGAAGGTTAGTTCTGACATTGACACGTGTTTGACAAATGACAGACAGCACTCTTCTCTAGACATCACCTTGGCCACGGGAACGGAGATATACAGCCCTCACACCTTCGTCGTTAACGTGAATGGTACTATCATTGGCCTTACGCGGTATCCCACGCGCTTCGTGGCGCAATTCCGGAAGCTTCGGCGCGCTCGACGCATGAGCGAATTCGTGAGCATCTACATCAACAATCACCACCACGCGGTGCACATAGCCAGCGATGGTGGCCGAATTTGTCGACCGACGATCATCGTGGAAAATGGTAGACCAAAGGTTACCTCGGAGCATATCGTTGTACGATAGGATTTCAGCTGGAATCCTGATCCCGGTACTAACTTCTGACTTTAGCTTCTCAAGAAAGGTACCGTCACATTTGATGACTTCCTACGCAAGGGCCTTGTGGAGTATCTCGATGTGAACGAGGAAAATGATACCTATATCGCGCTTTACGAATCAGACATCGTCCCTTCCACCACGCATCTCGAGATTGAGCCATTCACACTGCTCGGTGCTGTCGCTGGCCTCATCCCGTATCCCCACCACAACCAATCACCGCGGAATACTTATCAATGTGCCATGGGAAAGCAAGCCATCGGGGCCATTGCCTTCAATCAACTCAACCGAATCGACACCCTTCTATATCTCCTGGTATACCCCCAACAACCCATGGTGAAAACGAAAACGATTGAGCTTATTGGGTATGACCGTCTTCCGGCAGGACAAAACGCAACGGTCGCAGTAATGAGTTTCTCCGGGTATGACATTGAGGATGCTCTAATCTTGAACAAGGTTAGACGCTAAACATGGTTCCTCTCGGAGACTTCTGACTCCTAGCTCATAGGCCAGTCTCGACCGTGGCTATGGGCGATGTCAAGTCCTGCGGAAGAATGCAACTCTAATCCGCAAATATCCCAATGGCACGTAAGTTACCGATTACCGACCCACTTGCCGACAATCCCTATTTACTTCAAGATCTAACTCCTTTTCACAGGTTCGATCGCCTGGCCGATGCGCCCATCGACGAAAACGGGCAAGTTGCTAAAAAATATGACATCATCCAGATGGATGGACTGGCTGGCGTGGGCGAGCGTGTCGATCCCGGCGACATCTACATCAACAAGCAGTCACCGACAAACGCCACAGATAACACTTTCACGGGACAGGCCGCGTCTGTGCCCTACAAGAACACGCCCATGACTTATAAATCACCGGTCGCAGGGAACATCGACAAAGTCATGATAAGCGATACGGAGAACGACCAAACTCTGATCAAGGTCCTGATCCGCCAGACGCGGAGACCAGAGCTTGGTGACAAGTTTTCGTCTAGGCACGGGCAGAAGGGTGTTTGTGGCCTCATTGTAAATCAGGAGGACATGCCTTTCAATGATCGCGGAATCAATCCGGGTAGGGCGCGTCTTAAGCCAGTACGATGGGAGCGCTTAATTTTATCTAGACACCATCATGAATCCCCACGGGTTCCCTTCCCGAATGACTGTGGGGAAGATGATTGAACTTTTGGCTGGCAAAGTGCGTGTTGTTTCATATCCTAGATTTAATCTCCTAACAGATCTTCAGGCTGGTGTGCTCAGCGGTAAACTCCAGTATGGCACTGCATTCGGCGGTTCCAAGGTAAGTGCAAATTCCTCTGAAATAGGATGCGTGCATAATTTCGTCATAGGTGGAAGATATGAGTCGCATTTTGGTCGAAAACGGGTTCAGTTACGCTGGTAAAGATATGCTGACGAGTGGCATTACTGGCGAGCCTCTTGAAGCTTATGTTTATTTTGGGCCAATCTATTACCAGGTAAACCTACGTCAATCCAGCCTCTTCATGTGGGCGACTGACTCTTTTCTTTATTTTTTATCTTCACAGAAACTAAGTAAGGCACTATTTTTTGACGGTTCTGACTTGCTCCTAACTGTCATTTTCAAGAGCACATGGTGATGGACAAAATGCACGCTCGAGCAAGGTCGGCTTGATATCCTAGAAAACGCCGAACGTCTCCCTTATGACCCTTCCCCCCTGTATAGAGGACCCCGTGCTACGCTGACCCGTCAACCAACGGAAGGTAGGTCTCGAGAGGGGGGCCTACGTTTGGGTGAGATGGAGCGAGACTGCCTGATCGGATACGGAGCAACCCAGTTGCTGCTTGAGCGATTGATGATATCTTCCGATAAGTTCGAAGTCAACGCCTGCGAAGAGTGCGGCCTCATGGGATACAATGGCTGGTGTACCTACTGCAAGAGCTCTAAGAGGGTAGCACAGTTGACTATTCCATATGCAGCCAAACTATTGTTCCAAGAGGTACGTGTTCCTGTTTCCCCAACTGCGCTTTCCGCTAACCTTACCAATCATTCGTTCACCAGCTAATGGCCATGAACGTCGTACCCCGGCTAGTCCTTGATGATGCCTAGTGTCTCGTGGGTTCTCCCACAGGGTTTGCCGTTCAACGCCTTTCGAATATCATGCGGTTTATCTATAGCCGTCCAAACCACAGGATCGCGAACCCGGTGGATTCGAGATAGAGTCTGCTGACCACGTCTTTTGGGGTTGAACACTGTCATGATCAGGCGCAGAGGATATCACTCCTATGTAGCTGACCGACGTATGTACATAGATATCGTACATTTCCCTGTGGCACAAGGCGGCCGCACATTAATATTCGCGAAATCAAAATGGATTGACAGAGAGCAGTGATTACTGTTGACACGTGATGGCCGCGACAGCCGCCAGCCGCTCTAGTACTAGTAGACAGCTTTCTTTGTTTCCTCCACAACCGGGCGCCTCAGATTCAGAGCAATGGCTGGAAGAAGTTCAAGCAGTGCAACGGCAATGCGTCGTCTCATGACTGAATACAAGCAATTGACTTCAGGGGGTACAAATTTAAGCGGAACAAATCGTCAGCCTATTGATGTCATTCTCATTCCAGGCTCCCCCGACGGGATGTTCACTGCCGGTACAACGCACCAACCTCCTACGTCGTTTCGTAACTGATCACATCTCGCACAGGCCCAATCTCCGAATCTGACTTCTTCACCTGGGAGGCGCTCATCTGTGGGCCCAAAGACACACCCTTTGTAAGCACTAATCATCGGCAACCTAAACGCCCGTAGGACGCGCTTGAACTGCACTTACATTTTTGCAGGAAGGCGGTGTGTTTGCAGCGAAATTGACATTCGTGCGTTATGTGATCATTCAGGGATTTGACATACACCAACGAAACTTACATCGCCTTCAGCCCTCTGACTATCCCTTATCCCCATTCAAGATGAAATTCGACCCCCCGTTGTTCCACCCGAACAGTAACTAACCTCCTTGGTGCTTTCTTTCTCTGCTGATCGGGATGCTTTTAGTCTACGCCGATGGGAATGTCTGCATCTCCATATTACACACGCCTGGCGATGATCCCACTATGTATGAGCAGGCCTCGGAGCGCTGGAGTCCCGTACAGAGTGTCGAAAAGGTTATACTTAGTGTCATATCAATGCTAGCAGGTAAGTTAAACCCGTCGACCTACAGCTCATGGTTCTGTCACCGATCATCTCGCTTTTTATCAAGAACCAAACCTCGAGAGCGGCGCCAACATAGATTGTTGTAAGTTATACCGGGACAATCGAGAGGAATACGAGAGGATAGTACGTGAATCTATAAAGGAACAACTAGGGTTATAAGCTATCGAAGGTGGTATATCATTGTATAATCCGTGCACTTGGATATGTAATGTACTAGGTATTAGTGCAGTTGTATGTTGGATTTAAGCTGGGCGTAACTTGAAAATCCTTTCGCTAACTGGCAATCCCAGAATGTGTCGCTGAATGTATTGGTTTCGAAACATGCCGTTGGGGTCGACTTTTTGAATGACTTCAATAAAATCGTCAAAGTGTGGGTATAATTTGCGAAGAGTGTTTGCTTTGAAATGATGTGCCTTTGCCCAATGTGGGCGGCCCTGATGCCGAGCCACGATGGTTTCGTAACCACCGAAGTATCGTCGATAAGGTACGTTAAATCCGTATGGCCTTCCAGAATACCGATTAGATCAAACGGCGAGAAGATGCCAAGTGGAAACGCTCACTTGTATTGTACTATTCCGATCCAGCATGTCGGCTGACCATTGGCAGGGCTGAGCCAGATATCATCTGGCGCAGAGAAACGAATTTCCACAGGGACATGGGGACGTATGCCATTAGGATCCATGCTCTCCCGTTCTAACCACGTCCGAATTTCACGAAGGCACGCTTGTGAATTTCGATACGGAACAGCCCATTCCGTGGTATATTGAGGATACTGATCGTTCATCGGCACATCAGAAGGTAACCAGGAAGAAAAAAAATTCGCGACATACGCGACAGTCCACGTTGAATATTATGTGACTTTCGTCAACGCCAACAGTCCGCACGCTGATTAACCAGCAGATGTAATGCGAGATCCACGTGTTGAGGAACAAGAAATATCGAGCGATGAACATAAAGAGCTGGGTAACATGGTGTCCAAAAAATGTGTTCCGCCACCAATTCACGGCCGGGTTTTTCGGCTGTGATAATACAAGGTCAACGCAGGCAAGGCCTTATTAACTTGGGGTAAATACCTCCTTCGAACGATCCAAATAACTACACCGTACCACGTCGGACGCCGGGTACCACCAGAACCGGACATGCTGTGCTGAATAGACAAGCTGATCGTACCGTTTCATGAATTCATCAAACGGCAGCGATTCCTGTATTTCTTTTAGACGGAATGCGGGCTCGACTTCAAGTTGAATGTTTAAGATAAAGCCGGTAGCACCAAGCCCGCAGATTGAGGCAATGAACAAGTCTGGCTGTTCATTACGGGAGCAAAAAAGGCGAGAGCCGTCGGCCAACAGTAGCGTCAGACCCATGATATGAGTCGACATTACACCATACCCGATGCCTGAGCCGTGTGTGGCAGTTGTGACAACCCCAGCCAAGGTTTGGTCAGATATGGAGCCCAGATTGATCATCGCTAGACCATGGTGCGCGAGCTGCGCATGAAGATCGTTGAGGGTGATCCCGCCCTGGGCCACGATATAATGCTTTTCGGCATTGACCTGGGGTAAGATAGAGGTATGTTAGCGTCCTGAAATGGGAGGAAAAAACCATTCAAATGCCGGGAGAATCAAACAGCACCAAACACAAAAAGCCTAAACCGTACCTCGAGCAGTCGATTCAACTTCGTCGTCCGTACCATGAACCCGTCCGTACACGCCAGATCACTTGGGCTGTGACCGACACCGACAGCCTTGACGACTTTTCGCTCGCGACGAGCTAGCTCTACGATGAGTTCGCACTGGAACTCATTTTCCGGCTCAAAGAGGGCGAGAGGGCGACAATGATAGGTCCTGCCCCAATTAGAGAATTTTGCTCGTGGGGATGTGGGATCGAGAGTTATGGGCTGTAGAAGCTGGTATAGGTTCTGTAAAGGGATTTCGTGGGGGCTCGCAGTCAGTTGTGTGGACATGGCTGACTCTGATTGAATTTCGACAAACTTTTTTCGAGCTTTATAAGTTTGTGGGTGATGAGATAGATGACGCTCTCCGATGCATCGGGCGGGTTGAATGGCGATCTGGTCCGAAGTCGCTGAATCTCGGCATTCCCCGGATATGCGCTTGGCAACTGAGGCGGCTCAACGATGTCGACATCCATGCTGGTCCTGAGATTCTCATCAAACTTGCAACGCTCGGATAAGAAGGGATAAGAGCGCTCAACGAGGTCCGGCGTGGCAACGAACCATTATTAATAGACTATGCAATTGGGAGCTAAGGCCTAAATCCCATATGACGAGATTTTGGCAATGTAGGGCAATAAACTGTGATGCGGCTCTCCCGTGAAATCAGATTCAATTAAAATGGTATACATAACAAGCATATCCTCATAAAATCGCAAGAACCAAAGCATTATTACCATTAATTCAGAAAGTCGAAGGTCACCCTAGCATATGTATCGAGCGTTAGTAGGTGTTAAGACCTGTGGGGGGAAGCTAACCTTCCCCATTCCTGGTTGTTGTACAACAGTATTCCACGAACTTCGGCACTGTCCAATTCGAGTCCCAATTCAAATTCTGATCCAGTTAGCTCAGGTCCACTGGGAAGGTCCCTCAAGGTCTCTCACCGGTGTAAAACCCGACCGGCTGGGGTACCGCAGCGTTCTGCTGGAATGTGGGAAGAGACGAGAGGTCGACGGTCCATTTACACAATTCAGTAGTTTCCCCTTCATCCGTGTACCGCATAATTTTCTCCGTATCGCTCGTGTAGAGCACAGCAACGAACGTCGAATCTTGAGCACTATGAGAAAAACAAAAAAGTGCATGCCTGAGATATACCTTGGTTAGTCTGCGAGAATTTGCTAAGATAGCGTGTCAAAATGGGAGGATGCGGAGAGACCTGGGACATGCGTACCAGAACTTCGTAGTCAGACGTTGGCTAGGTTTGGAAGTTAGAAACACATGGGAGGAGATAAATACAAACAGGCGACGTACCCTTTCCGAAGAATAGCTCCTTTGGATACCAAGTACTGCAACCTGCAAGGGAAGCCGCCGGCATGTCGAGATCCGCGAGGAAAAAGAAGTTAGGGCGGCGTACCTATTTTCACAAATCGGAACGCCTGCATCATTGTTCTTAATGTACGCAGGCCGTTTCAGACAATCCATTTCGTCCGCAGGCAACTTGACCTGATGGAAAATGAAATGCGAGTCCGATTTGATCCATGGCTGATGCTTACTTTCATAAGGTACGACCTCGGTGCAATCACGCTCGATACAAGAGGCCGACGGGCTAGACCATACTGCGCTGCACCCCGAAGGGTCGCAGTATCGGCGTCGGCGGGTCTAGCAATGACTTTGATCCTGGACGAAAATTGTTCCTAATAGAAATGTGAAAATTGACCAGGAAATGTGTTCTCACGAGTAAACCCACCTCAATCCGTTGCCTTAAATATTCACTTCCTGCGAAACCTCCCACAAGCAGAAGGGCATCAATTCTCTGATCAAGTCTCCGGATTTGGTCTTCTATGAGGTTTAACACCTGACAACGTAGCGAGATCGTTGAGAAATTGATGACTCGCTAAAAATGCAAGATCAAACCTCTTCGACGACAGGATCGAAGACTTCCCGGCGTAATAGGTTACCAGGGATGGATAATTGCCCGTTAATAAGACCGACGGAGGAATCGTCGGGATCTTCGACATTGAAGCATGTAAAGTGAAACATATTGTCTGGAATGTAATTTAATGAAGAGAAAGAAAATTTCGAGCTTCAGGTACATACGGTCGTCGCTCACACCACCATACGATAGTTTTTCAGTTTCACTGAACGAGTGCACTTGATGAGGATGCGTCAGTCCTAAAGACATTGAGTAGGCCGTAATGCTTACTGAAATAAGCCAAAGAAGCAGGATCGAGATGGGCCGGATGTTCCCCCAAAAGGGCCTGTGCGATCACTTGTCAGAAAAAACATATTGTTAACATAGCATTTTTCATGATTCTACCTTGACAAGTTCCCGGAAACGCAGATCGAGGAACAAGCTACCGCAGTTAGCGCCCGACCGCGCACACATCTCAGCAATCTCCAGGTTGGCCATCTGCCCAATAATCTAGAGCCAGAGAATGTGAGGTCAGCATGCGAAGTCGAAACAACTAGGGCATGATGTTGGAAGAACATTGACCTTGTAGACAGCCTACACATTCCAATCAATATCGGCATTCAGACTCGGATGGCGAATAAAGTATAGCACTGACCAAATCTACAGTTCCTCCTCCTGCATCGACCACGACGAAGGTTTGCGATGGTTTAAGGTGATGAAGGTCAGTAAGATGTGCACAGTGGACAGCCGCTGCTTCGGGTTCTGTAATAATCCGGAGTCGATCTCGCCAGTTGACGTCCCCAGCCCTAGAACTCTGAACAAGCCCGGCTGCGATCGCCGCTTCACGCATGATATCGCATCCCTTTGCGTCCCATGCGGCGGGAACAGTCAACCAGACATCAGCAGAGTCTGCGAGAAATGTCAACCCCGGCTGCCTCGAGTAACGACAGGAAAAACTGTACTTAGATCCGCAACGGCACCAATTTCACGCGTAATCTGCTCTTTTGCGTATTCCCATAGGCAACTGAGAAAGTCCACAATGAGGTCGATTGCTCTCTTTCCGGGCTGAGAGATATTCGACTATTATTATGATTCTCATCAGAATGGTGTCAATACGAACCGGGAGTTGTGGAAGGCGAGGGTCCACGGCGGACTCGTCACGCAGTGCATGAGGTTCTAAAAACAATTTAAACCATTCGCAGCGTGTCGTTCCTGGCATTGGGCTAGCGTTCTTAGCTTCCAAACCCCAGGCCAGGATTCTCCCATGCTCATCATAGAGAAGGCATGTGGGTATCTATTGTATGCACCAATCAGCGCACAACGGGCTGCGAAAAAGAAGAATAGCTTGCCTTACGGAAAGTCTCAAAGGACCCTGGCCAGTTGAGGATCTGCTGGACTTGACCACCAGCAATTCGGGAAGATCCGTACGCCTGAGGAACTATCAGCTGGAGTAATGCAGGATTTATTGCTAACAACTACGCACAACACCGGAGAAAGTTGTACCTAAACGTTCCAAATCAGCGGGGAAAAAAGAATGACGACTAAAAGGGATATACCAAAGTCAATCGAGACTGACATCTTGCCTTCATCAGGGGGTGGTGCCGCCTGCGGTGGCGGTGAAGTGCTCATTGGCATATGCGGCGGAGGACTCCCTTTGCCGTATGTGGAAGGATGTGCCGAGCCTGGTCGTACCAATGGCTCGTGCATGGAGAAGCCGCTTGAAGCATTGAACATTGAACCGTTGTACGATTGCACATTTATCGGTGGTGGGGACGGCGTGTAACCACCAAACTGGTGCACTGACGGAGGTGAAAACGACCGCCCCCAGGACGCAGGCACCCCGTTCTGCGTATGCGTTGGCGGTGGAGTCGGGATCGTCGGTGGCTGGAACATTTGAGGCTTCTCTAACCCGGGATGTAGACCAGGTTGTTGAGTAATTGTGCCATGGTGGACATGTGTAGGCTCCTGGGGAACTGCCTGGTCAGCAGGCTGGCCGCAACAACCCATCGTCAGCTAGTTGAAAGCTGAGGAGTCCGGGAACAAACACAACCTGCTGTTGAGCGCCTATCCCCGTGGCTGTGTATCATTTACCGGAACAGCTTGACGGGTGAAGCTTTGAAGCGCTGAGCGCTGGGGAATGGCGGACTTGTCGCACTAGACACTGGCAGCGGTGAATAAAGCTTGTTATTGAAGCAACACTGAAGAGACTCGGAAATCCGATATCATCGAAAACTATGTCGTTAAGCTGCAGCCGATCTAAGTTGGTTTCAAGTTGTAATCAATTATCAGTATATTTACCGGTTACAGAAAATACTCTTGATAACTCGATATCACACTGGTTAATTCTAAACTTTTGGCTGACGGTGCAGAGCCCTTTCAAGTCTCAACGGGCCCCACTCCACTAGTCCAATCAGGATAATATTTCAACACTTGAAATCTCAAGGACGATTTAAATCGATGGGAACAAGACATACCCGAATGGCCTGCGCCTTGGTCCTGGAGCATTCATTTCAGAGCTTACGACCAGTCAGGCAGTGTGTGAACCAGGTGTGTGGCCCAAGAATTTTAGGAATTTGAAGTCAATGCCATCGATTTCTATACACGTGTGGTCCTTGGATGGGAAGGTTGACTGATATCGGGCTAGACGCTGAGGCCGTGCAAAAATTCTGAGGCAAGCTTATCTGCGAATCAGTGGGGTCAGGCTCTGTAGAGTTCGGATCGACCCGTGTCGCAAATGCCATCTTTCCTAGGGCAGGACGATAAGAGGGCTTGTGTGGCCTGCTCACGGACATTTGCGGATGGAGGAAGACAGCGTGGCCAAGCAAATGTCGCTGACCAAGAACCACTTTGATAACCAAGACCATATCTCGTTAAATTCCACGGGTGAGTCTCAGAACCAACTAAGAATATTTCGTGAGATCACGAAAGAACAGGAGGTAGGCGCCAGCTCGCATCAAGCGTTACCAGGCCTTTTCAAAGCCACTAGCCATGGTCCTGGATACACCTGTCTACCATATCCTGCCGCATGAGCTGCAAACGGGGCCAAGGTTGTCGCCGCTGGAGCGATTTCGTGTCATAAACGTGTCAGCAGGTGCTGCAAAAAATGATTCTACCCCATAGGGTGTCGGAGAAGACCCTACACCAAGGCGAAGGATCGCGTTGTCGCCGGAACGATCCTTAACTCCAGGGAATAGGAGAAAACAATAATTCCGTGGTAGGACCACGCTTGATACGCCTCGCGAATTCGGAGACCATCGAAATCCTGGAAAGTTAGTATTTTCGTAGATGGCAAAATATTTACGAGGACGTTGTCTTCAGAATCAATCATGCCACTGGCCGATAGTCAGTTGATCGGTGCTCGCCGAGCAGCATGATGCCATAGATTTTTTGTCCAAGGAAGTTCAAGGTCTTGGAAAAAGAAATACGAGGTATTGTGGAGCCTCCTTCAAGATATAAGCTTTCCGAGATCAAGCACCAGGTACCACACTGTCTTTTAGACTCAGAGTTGTATGCGTTGCGCACAGGAGGAGCGATGCACATTAGTAGGTTTGATTCTGTTTGAAGATGATCGATGTCGATGATGCCCGGAACGATTGTCGGAGTTTCAATGACAACTCCCGTCACGCCTTCCATTCTACAACGTCAACCCACCACACATTGTTCCACATCAGCCTACAACTCGGCGCGCGTCCAATAAGCCATCCCTCATGGCGACCACCAAAGCTCCCACGCAACTAGCGCAAAAAATGAGCGGAATTGCTGCAATATGGGTTAAAGATCCGTTTCGGCCGAATTTGCAACTGCAGACCTTGTGGCAGTCGCTGGCCATGCATCCCAGGCTTACTCCTCAGGCCGTACAAGCTACACGTGCTCTTAACGATAATGAGATCTATAAGCAGGTATGCTTCTCCCGCGAACCTCTTAGCTGTCCAGTAATCTGGATGCTTTTTGCTTTTCTCAGTATCCCCTTTCCAAGAAAATGTTACAACCAGCGTCTGCACCCCTTCACTATGACAGGCTCGTCGAAGGCTTCGAGAAGAGCGCCAAGGGAATTGGAAGACCATGGTGGAAGGTTTTTTTCGGAATATGGTAGTCAGAAATTTACAACCATGATCGCTCACAAGCCCCGGAGTACTATCGTTCCGACTGCAATTCCGGGATTCGCTGATATCCGTTGAGGTCTACCCAGTCATCGCCCGTAAGTACCTCAGACAAGCTGAATCCTTCAGGATTCGCGAAATCTAGCATAAGATCCTGCACAGAGTGAGGAAAATTTATCAAGATTCCATGCATCATTCATTGGCAATTGCCCGATGTCGTGCCTCTGTCGTATAAATGACGTTTCGCTGACGGTCAATATCATTGGTTGGTCGTGATACTGAAGTAAAATTATCATGGGACGACGATACCATCGCCACCAAACACTGCAACAATCACAATTGCCCCAGCTGACCCCGTTTGCTCGGACTAAGTTCGAAACGCATTGTGCACTGCGCGTGAAATACACGACACAGCAGGCACCCACCTGGTCCCATGCCGCCCACATCCAAGTCAAGGAGCTTACGATCCCTGGTCCCGAGTGCGCGGTCACTCCTCCAGGATCTCGTCCTCGCCTTCCCGAGCCTGTGGATGTTGGTCGGAAAATCTCCATCAGGACAAAATTCTAAGCACGAACCTTCTCCACGAGTTTCCGTCGCTTCTCCCGAGTCTTCCTCTGCACCTTGACATACTTACCCAACGGCGAGTCCTCGACTTTGCCTCTCAGCTCCCTCTCCCACTCCTCTACATCGCCAAGCATGCCTGGTGTAAAGGAGACGCTTTTCCTCTTCTGCTCAATCCAATGTCCGCTCTCTTCGATCCGTTCGAGCAGAACTTTGACAAGGCCCTGATCTTTGCCAGAACCTGCACTCGACCCTGACCCCGTTCTAGAGCCTTTCAAGGCCTTGCGCAAGAGAACAACAATCGGTACAACGATCTCAGGGAACGCGATGCTGCCCTGAACCGCTGGGCTTGCGAGCCATTCTGCCAGCAGGTATACGGTTTCCTCCAGTATTCCTTCATAGTACACGCGTGTTTTCACGTACTGTTGAGGTGCTCGGATCTGAACCTCAAGGTCAAGGGGTCGCAATGTGGAGGGTTTCGGCCGGCTCGATGGGGCGAGGGTCGATGTGAGAATCGGAACCAGGTACGGGGAGAGCGGGACAAATGTCTCGCTGTGTTTGGTTAGATGAAGGAGGGACCGTATAATATGGAGGTGGAAAGGGTACGAGCGGCTGGTGGAAATAAGTCTGAGGCCGGTGTCAGCCGATATATGGATAGATGCCGATAACGACGCTGGATTGCTCACTTGATTGCCCCAAGACAGACCTGGACGAGAGGGTAGATTAGTGGCTTCAGATCACTCTCTTTGCCACCATTTTCGGCCTGCGTCCGGGAGTCGCATGCTCGCGCGAGCACGGTGGACCAGAAATCAATACAGTGGACATATTGCCAATTGTAGACTTGCTTGTAAGCTTCCTGACAGGCGTGGAATTCTTCGTTAAAATGTCAGATAAATCGTTCCGAGAACAAAAGACAAACTTTAGTTTTGACTTTCATGCTATTCCTCAAGTGGATAGCAAGCTGGCGAATATAGCCAAAGGCGTGTTGGTATGCTGTGGAGTGATCGATGCAGAATATTTCAGAAGCCGAATTCTTCATCAGGTTGATCGATGGGAGTGAATGGACACTCGTGGACTTGGAAGACCGAATCAAGGTCAAGTACGTTCCCTGGTATCAGAGATCGGATTTCATACACGACATGTCAAAAATAAAACACGTACCTTCAGGACATTATCCATGATTGTCTCGTCTGTCACTGACGCAAGCTTCCTGATGGCTAGGAACGCAGCTATTCGTATGCTATCCTGAGCACTTGACCACAGTTCTAGGCATTTCTAAGGGGAGCAATGAGGTCTATTCAATCACCCATATGCCGAGAGATGCTTACCTTGAGATACTGTTTGACAGCTTTGCGGCTGCTGACGATGTATGGTATTAGCTTGGCACTTTCAGTGACGGCAAGCTGAAGCAAGTCGTTATCCGTGAGTTGCGAAAGGATGTAAGTGACGTTGTGGAAATGAGACAAGATGAGTTTCTGGAGCGTTTTAAGCTTTGGTGTCTGAGTCGGAGGTTTGCTGTGGATGGAGTAAGAATACTGGCGGGGTGAGATTAGAGTCGTGTACGTACATTTTCCCGTTCGTCAGTGTTTTGTATGGGACATGGTGTTCTAGCACAACAGGTGTATATTTAAGTGTCGTGGTCACCAGCTTGTTGTAGACTACGTGATGAGCACGTCAGATCGCGGCTGGGACTATGGGCATTGGGACAGAGAATCTACCTGATGAGCTATCAATACTCCACGCAAGCACCTGATCGTCTTCATTTAGATGTGCAGCCGCTCGGAAAGCAATCAATAGCTTCCGCAGAGCTCTTAGAGAGCGTTGCTACCATTCAACTGTCAACGGGAACAACATAGAGGCCGGTAGCGTGGCTCACCTCCAAAAGAGCTTTTTGCCATTTTCGTAAATGGGCTATCGTCAGTGTTGGCATTTTCTCATCCTCCATTTCGACGTCCTCGTCTCCCACAGCGCTATCCTCTTCTTCACCCGAGTCCATACCACCCGCATGATTTAGTTTGAAGTTTAGCAGCTCCTGGTCGTTTTCTTGCAGATACTTGAAGAATTCCGGGTCTTTCTCTGCGAGTTTTGACAGCTCCATGAGATGTGTTTGTCCATCCTCTGCAAAAGGTAACTCTTCCTGTTAGCAAAATGAAGCAGATCCAGGACAATATTTCGTACCTTCAAGGTCATCCACTGAAGCAAAGGACGCGCCGTCGTCAAAGTCATCGTCGTCCTCGTCTTCGTCGGACTCAACCCCAGCCATGTCCTGGTTTGGAGTGGTTAGAGAGATAGGATAATGCGATATGTATACTAACTTGAGCTTCATCTTCGCCGTCCTCATCGTCGTCAGACTTGTCCATGAATCCGGCCCCTAGTAGCTCGTCCACGGACATGCCCTTCTTGCTACATCGAGAATCAGCTTCAATCTGCCTGAACACAACATAGGAATGCACTTCTTCGATTTGACCTGAACGGGCTCTTCTACCTCGTCGTCCTCTTCTTCGATGTGCGCCGCCTCTGGCCTCTCCTTCCCATCCTTCGCTCCCCGCCTTCCTTGCGTTCTCTTCCGTATTTGCTGGTGCTTATGGCGAGCCTGGATAACCTTCTTGAGTTGGCCACTCGACGCGAATTTTTTGGTCGCCTTCGACGCTTTCTTGCCCATTTTGCACCAAATCGAGTTGTGAATCGCGTTCAGAATCACAAATGCAGGTCCAAAAAATATACAGGTTATGTAAGCTCGATCATTCGCAAGATCGAGATCGGGTTGGCAACAGTTACACAAGCCTGCAAAGTACAGACGATAGAGGGTAATACAAGAGGACTTGAAGCTGGTTTGTTAGAGTGCGGAACGAATGAAAATTACAATTTCATCGCGCAGGTTTTAGAATTGGATTTTTCTCGAACGAGTAGCCAAATACAACGTCTGAGTCGTACATTAGTACTAGTAGGGGTACAACATATCCAGCTAGATAAATAGAAATACAACGCCTTGTAGTTAGTGACTGTAGTCCCGAGGTCGGCTAGAATGTCCCTGAACCTGAACCCCACTGACCCATTCCCATACCACCACCAGACATATTCATCGCGTTCATGTTCATGCCATTCCCCATACCACTGACGCCTGCATTCATCATACCATCCCCCTCCCACCCACCTTCCATGCCAAATTGTCCTTGCTCACCCCATCCCATCCCTGCGCCGCCCATTCCCGCGTTGAAAACCGGCCCACCTGCGCCACCAAAGCCATTTCCACCCATGCCCATACCCATCATAGGCATCCCCATCCTCCCAATTCCCGCGTTCATCCGACCCATGTTAGCCATATTCATGTTAGGCATCCCTGTGACATTCATCCCTCCCATCCCGCCCATCATGGGATTCCAAGCACCCATCATCTCATCAACGCCCACTCCAACATTTCCACCCATCCCCATACCCATCGTGTTCATACCCATACCCATCATGGGTTGCACCATCATCTGATTCTGCCCAAGAACTTGGCCCTGCGCGGGCTGCCCACCGCTCCCGAATCCCATGCGGGCCCCAGTTGTGAAGCGAGGACCCTGGGTCCCCCCCTGTGCACTTGAGTTGGCTTGGCCGGGGCGGAAAGGGGATTTGGGTCGGAGGGCATCAATCTCTGGCGTCATCGGCACGACTGCCTTACCCCCGTTCGCGCGCTCCTTGATTCCCTCGTCCCAGGTCTCCCGATCCCACTTCGTCGCCAGCCCTCCGTCTTCGCCTTCGACATGGATTGTGCCTCGCGCGTCTACTCCTTGCGGTAAACGTTCGTGCTGGCCCTCCGCCATAACAGTAATCCATCCACGGCGGAGTGATGACGGGCGACCGAATACTTCAAGTCGACGAAGCCCAAGGCAAAAGTTCTCAATGAGAGTGTACATTTCTGGCGGCTTCCTCGTTGGATCTGAAGGGTCACCTTCCCAGAAAATCACATCCGTGTCTGAGTTATAGTTTAGTGACGGTGATGGGAAATACATGACATTCTTACGCACCAACATTACAATGGACAAACCAGCTATCTGTTGACCGCCGAACAGTCCCGCGAATTCCAATAAGACAGTGCTGCTTGGTGCGAGTAAGTAGCGATGTGGTGGGAGGATCTGTCTGTAGATACACTGGGTTAGAATAAGAAGGAACAACTAGTGCAAAACGCACTCCAGGTCCCTTGTTACATGTCTTATTTGTCTTGACCCAAACGACATCCTCACATCGCCTGTATCCCCACTTTGCCAGGACTTCCCGTCCTCTTTCTAATCCTTCTCCAGCGCCACTCCCAACCCACAGGAACACAAAGCTGGGATCCCCTGCGAAACTTGGGATAGGCAGGTCCTGAAGGTGATCCCATGTAAACGAGGACGAGAACGGTGGGTCGAGAAGGATGACATCGAATTTACACGGTTGCAGAGAAAGAAGCTCTGAATAAGGGAGATAAAATGGGGGGGGCGAAGTGCTTGCGACAGACGCCTTCTTCAGGTTCAAGAGGCGCTGCTGTTTTGGATACCTAGAATCGACATCATTTATCTGGCAATCTAGTAGTGGTACTTCAAAGACGTACTCTTCGAATCGATGCTCGGGTTCCGCACCCAGCACCCAGTTCTGCGGCCATTCTCCCGCGTCAACATAACGCTGAGAGTAATCGTTCCGGATTGTCTCCTCTTCAGGAACATAGTTCTCGTAACGAGCCAGTCTCGCACGCTTCGCCGGTGGCAAATCTGGACGATGTGGATCCTGTGGTTTAGGGCCCGGTGAAGACGGAGGGGAATCGTCGGATGTTGGAGACGGTGGGAGTGACGGGAGTAGTGGGAGTTTGAGGAGTTCGTGTGGAGGTGAATGAAGCAGTTGCAGCTGGCGGCGGTGGCTTTGCTGGGAAAGGCGGATGCTCGTGATCAGGGCATTGTGTGAGGCAAGCAGTTCATTGGCGGAACATATTACTTCCATTGTGGTAACGGCCGGCGACATGGTTCGTGTACAATGTACAATATCAGGGTCTAGTATCCAGGATCCAGGCCAGGGCAGATTTGGCTAGTTCGGCCTCTACCACTAGTGTTTGATTCAGTGATTCCGGTCCCAACGCATCGTCAAGCGTATGATTGACTTGACGTCTGACTCTGGTCTACCGTCTGACCAGGGTGGTCTGGATTTCAAGCGTTATTTGTGAATGTTGATATCGAAGGTCTTTAGCGTCTGAGTACGGATCCACCGAATTCTTGCAAAATTCAAGAAAATTATCCGTGCATTTCAAGCTAGCTAGGTTCTCATGTATCTGACATCGGTTGTGCTGCCTTGTTCTGCCTGAAAGGATGGAAGAGTGATTTTACAAAATCGTTCTACATACTTAATACGTCGGAGATCGTGGATCAGTGTTTATATATACGGAGCTGTACTAGGTCTGTATGACTGCCGATACAAGAAACGAAGTGGTAGTGTGCTTGAAGTGTGCAGTAAACTTGACCGCAGAATGGCAGGACTTGCCGAGCTCATCAAGTTTTTTATGTAAGTACACATTTGCATTCCGGGGCGTAAACATGTACATCTTTTCTGCATCTTTCTTCCCTCAGGTCCCAAGGATCAGGATTGCCATGTAGACCTTATTTAAGCCCGCCGACCGCGCGTGGATGGCAGACCTGATGGAGATTTTTCAAACCCACACGTCTGGAAAATGAGATTGCGTTCCTTTTTCCCCGAATCCCCTTGGATGTATTCGTCAAGCGGTCTTTCAGGCCGACGTCTTTGGGATTCCATCAGGATTCAAGTTCTCCACATCTTCGTACCGAAAAACACATGCGGCGCTCTTGATCGATTTTCATCTAACCTTGCATTAACAAACAGGGCCTATATCGATTATCGATTCCCAAGACTACGTAGATATCCGGACATGGGACCTACAATGCCAAGGTAATTGTAAAATTCGTGCCACTGTTCATCGTTGAAAAATCTCCGTAAGTGAATCCGATTATTTCGCAGTCTACAACTTACTTTAGGAACATTACCCTCTACGAACTAGCTAGCGCCACAAATCCCGTACGAGAACAACCATGACACGGCGCTCGCGATCGAGTAGGCATCTGCTCAAGGAGAACAGAGGCTTACGCCGGCCTATGTATCAGCTTTCTCTCAAAGCTGGAACTGTTGAATTTCGAATGTGAGTTGATTGATCAATGCACCCGTTATCAACTTGCCTCAGGCTGATTATAATTTATGATCATGAATAAGCGGGCGTAACTTGTCACATTCCACCACAGAAAATCGACCGAGTTCCAGGCGCATTGGTGGAATTTCTTGTCTACTGGGTCGTTAAAGGCGCTGTTGCCGAGCGAGCGAAACCAGACTCCAGACGCCACGGTGGACTATGAATATCGTGCACGACGCTTAGATCGGTAGACAAGCATGTGGTCTTGTCCTGTTTAGAAGACGAGCCCGACTTCGACGAGCATTTGAGCCTCGCATTAGTTGAGCGAATGGTGTGCGGGTTGCAAGTTGTTGACCAAATCTAAGCGATGCCCAGTGAGCGAGCCGTGAGAATGTATTTTTTTTGCCCCATCCCCATCTCTACGACAACCAGACTCACCGCTGGTCAGTGACACTCCTCACTGGTATCTTCCTCACCTCTCCATCTCCTCGTAAGGTCATTTTTTTCTTATATGTTGGATTTTACACCTAATACATCAAACAGGTTCATTTAATTTTTGGGTAGCTCTTTCCTCCTGAACACCTGCCAAATCATGCCACCCATCCGCAATGGACTCGACATGTCTAAGAAGCCTAATTCATCCCTGAGGAGATCTTCAAGACATTCCATCATCGACGGGGATCTCTCGGACTTGACAAGTTTGTCAGATGGCACCGATGATCGCATGGATCACTCGGCAGGGCCTCTAACAGTCAATGTAAAAAACTCTTTGGCACCTGGTCGTATTGTGAGCAAACCAGCAAAGTCACGCGCACCTACGAAGTCCTTCGCGGATCCAGTAACCATAAAAGGTGTTACCCTGCAACCAACTGTTGTCTTCGATACATTTTGGCGGTTCGCGGCCGAACGGAAGGCTATCGATCATAGACGCCGCTCAGGATTATCTCAGCCGTGAGTGTTGACTTCCTCAGATCAAATCAAATCTTAATGTCATTTTCCACCCATCTAGATGGTCTGATGATCCCATCTTCCAGAAATATGCCTTTTGCAACACGTATCGCGTGCTGGACAAGCTTTCGCAATACCTCATCCGAGAAGTTATCGAAAAGGGCTCTCAAGACCGTCAAGAAGTTATCTTTCGTGTCATCTTATTCAACTCGTTCACGAAAATAGGGACATGGGAACTTCTCGAACGAGAGTTGGGGCCTCTCACGTGGGCGCGATATAAGCGCGAAGCCTATCAGAAGGTCCTCACCAAGGCAAAGCAGGCAGGGGCAAAACTATACACTGGCGCTTTCCAGAAACCGTCGCCAAATTTCGAATTCAAAGACGCGCATATCAACCACCTGCTATTACTGGAGATCTTGATGGAGAGCGATCTCCCTGGCAGATTTCAGAACGCAAAATACCTCGCTGAGGTATATGAGTATCTGCTGTCCTTTCCTAGTATGGGCGAGTTCTCAACGTTCCAGCTCATGTTGAGCCTCTCGTACACGGAGGTCTTGAACTTCTCCGACATGGACTTCGTTATCGCTGGTCCCGGCGCGTCCTCTGGTCTTGGAAAGATGTTCGGCCTCCAGAAGATGAAAAAAGCGAAGGAGTCGATCCCCGACATCGAGGAGGATCTTATTAGGTGGATGGCCGAGAACCAAGGTACGCAGTTTGAACGACTGGGTATAGAGTTCTCGGGCCTGGGCCCTAATCACCTCCCTATGGCTTTGGTCGACATCGAGCATACATTGTGCGAAGTCGACAAGTACTCTCGTAAGGCGCACCCGCAATTCAAAGGGAAACGGACAGAATTACGTGGTACCTTCAAACCTTCCCCCGAGGTATTTCCTCCGACTGCGGTGTTACCCAAAGCTTGGGATCATCCAGCCCGTCGGATGGTCCGTATATGGCCAGGACTGCGTCCTGTCAAGGAGCCGCGATATGTTGTCGCTCGCATCAAAGCGCATCGTAACAGTGCGAATGGGAAGGAATATAAAGTGTCTTGGTTTGGGTATACCGAGAAGGACGATACGTGGGAACCAGAGCAGAGTCTGCTGCAGGACGCACCAGGCGCCGTCAGTGAATATTTGGACAGTCTCTGAACCTTTTGGCAGGAACATATGTCAACTTCGATCGTATAGATAGATAGGTTTTAGATAGATTCACCTAGTTATATCTCAAACGAGATTTCCGTTGAAGTATTATAGACCATATTATGCTTGTAATGCAGAGTACATAGTCCCTTTCTTGTAATATCCACTGCCTTGGACATCAGAATTGTTCAATTCGAATGCATATGGAACGAACAAATTGAGTTGGAGGAGCGATGTTTGTGTTCGTTTACGCGCTTTCTTGAACGCGTCTCAACTTCATCTCTAAAATTCCTGGTCAGCTTATTCCTCCTGGTTTGGACAATTCACCGCACTTCTGGTCATGGAATCATTGTCTAGGCTCCGCGAAAATTTGGTCAGAGTACTGGATGGCAGCCTGGTTCCCCATGGCGATCAAGAGCTCTTTGATGAGTTAATGGTTCAACAAGCGCGTCTCTTGCGTCTCCTCAATGTAGGGCCGAGGAATCCCCAGGAACAGAGGGAGATTGAGTCTGGTGCGCTTCTTAGTACATTTTGCCTATAATCTTACTTATTTTTCAACAGGCAGGACAATCATTGGCGGCAAACAAGTCGCTGTGAACTCGGACTTCGCGCGACAGAGCATTTTTCTCTCCCAACAACTTGACTGTTCCGAAGGATATGTGGCTGAGCTGCTACATAATGTTATGGCTGACAATCCAAACATCGATCCCGTACGTTGTCTTGAAGTCACCGTCGCAGAGTTCCACCAGAGGCGCCGTAACTTGGTTGACTGTGTGGCTCTTCTGTTCAAAGCAGTAGAGGCCTCGACAGCTTCGAATTCTTCAATCACACTCCAGCACCTTAACGAATTCGTCGAAACCAAGCTCCTATACGCCATACGAGATGGGGACGACACCTATCCGCTGAGAATATTCCACGAAGTCGACGGTATGGAAGCCGTTCTTGTGAAAGCGGACAATACGAGGAAAAATGCTGGTAGCTCCACAGTTGTATCGTCAGGTCCACAAGGTACGCTTGCAACTAGTGGACTTTTCTTCGACTTGAACCACTGACTACGTTCTCCAGGTCACATTACTTTGGGATACGATGTTCTTAACTCCCGCTACGAGTCCCTGAAGTACGAGCGCCGGCAACTCGCCGATGCCTACACCGCATTATCTCGCTTGGGTTATTTTTCTCCTAATGAGATCAAGATGACTGTCGACTGGCTGGCCCGGAATCCGAATCACCCCATAACGTACTACATGCTCACTTCCACGCTCAGTGCTTTCCGCACAGCGGATCCACGCTCCAAAGAGTGGACACGTCGCCAAAATACGATCACGGATCCAGTCTTGACGGACTTCATGAGCCGGTCCATGTCTACCTCTCCCTCCCAGCAATGGAAGGACCTCGGCCTTAAGGCCACCATTTTACTCAAGTGGACCCTTCTTCAGACTGAGGCGAGGCATCGCGACCCAAAGCTAGAAAATCTTGATGGTTTCCGTACTGAAGAACTGGAAACGCAAATATGGAATGCAGTCCAGGGAGATGCGTTCGCATACTTCGCACTCGCAACCCTACAGCTACAACGAAAACGCGGCAGTGCCCCAGTCGCCTCCCTCGTGAACACCCTGTCCCTCACGGTGGAGCAACAGGATCACCGTGCTGCGCCCCCAGACGACTTCAAACCTTACGTCTTGGCAGCTTTTGAAAGCCTTGTCCGCCTACTTATCACTCACGCCTCCTCCGAACTTCGCAAAATCAAACAACGGCAAGAAGACCTTGCAAGTGCTCGCACTGACCGGACAAGGACGGCGTCGCGGTTTGCTCCTAGCTTTGCACCATCAGAATCGGACAAGCCTGCACCACCACCCCGCCACGATATTGCTATGCTTTACTCCTTTATCGGGCTCTTATACTCTTCCCTCCCTCCCGAAAGTGCTCTTCAATTTTGGGGAGCAGGACCACAGCCAGACGCATCACGAATGTCGTATCTCGAATACACCGAAACTACGTCGGGAAAACTGCCGGCGTTCTTGCAGTGGGCGGTGTGGTCGACGCCTGCAAATGACATCACAATGTCCACGGCACTCTATGACATGCTGGCTGGCCTAGCGAAGGGTCAACAGTGCAGCGAGCTCGCTTACAACTTTATGGCTAGGGGTGGCGGGGAAGTCATTCCAGGAAGCATGCTTCCTTCGTCCTCGTCGGCGGGGCCTTCCGTGTCCTGGACGGCTATTTTCGGTACCTTGGAATCCTGGGCGTCGAGTTCAACGAACGCTCGACCTCAACAGCAGCAGCAGCAACACCTTGGTTTCACAGTAATAGGCAGTAGTTCTTCACCATCTCGCCCTTCACCCTCTCACCAAATACCTATCGGCCCGAAGGATGTATTGCTTGCCCAATCGTTCCTCCACTTCCTGTCAACGGTTGTCACCTATTCTGTCGCTGTGCGCGTCACTATCTCAGGACATGTACACTTCCGTGCCATCCCGACGTTAGTGTCACTCATTCCCTTGGGAATCCCATTGGAGCTGAAAGGAGCGCTGTTCGAGACTCTTGCCGCCTTCTGCGAACCTGGAGCGGGCATTCCAGGGGTGGAGATTTGTAAAGCTGTATGGACGCTGATGGAGAGGCTCGAGGTCATAAACGTCCGTGTGACACCAACAGGGCCATTTGGAACAGTGATGCCTTTGAAGGGGGTTGAGGCTGAGTTGGAAGAGATTGAAGCTGCCCACCAGCTGTACCCGTCCACCATTCCGTTCTTGAAGCTCCTCAGCACCTTAATTCATACTCCTAAACGAGGGCCCCTCAAAGATCGTCTGATCGACGTGCAGCCTATCAACACCACCCCAGAGACGCTGGGTCAGCCTTACCGCCTTCCAGGCGTCGGTCCTTTCACTGTGTTCGTCATTGACAATGTCTTTGCCAATATTCCCAACCGGGAGTATGCTCGCCTTTCTGATCGGTGGCAGATGAATGACCTATGTTTGTGCTATATCGAGCGTGCCCTGGCCAGCTTTGACTTGGAATCCTTGGTCAACAATCCGGAAGGCACGTCACTCAAGGGTGACAACCTCATTCCTTTGCTAGTGCACCCTGGTTACGACGTCACAAAGCGCCTGTTAACGCGAACCCCGCTGCAGGCTAGCATATTGTCATATGTCGTCGAAGGTGTCAAAGGCTTCGAAGAACCCTACGCAGAAGACGAACCATTTTTCTGCACCACTATTACCCGTGTTCTTCGTATTGTACATCGTGTACTGGAAGTTCAAGACATCTTCCTCGATGTTCTTGTACCTCTCTTGGCGGAGATCGACAGTGTATCCATCGTTGGTCCTGTCCATTCGCGGTCCTTCTACAACAGATTCGACCAAGAATTAATGTTCGGCCCTCATTATATCCCGTCGCTTGCTGCGTATATCACATTCCCGAACTATCCCGAACTCGCACTATTGTCCATCAAGATCCTTTCGATCTTATCGGATAGCACATCGACGTCCAATCTGGCCACGTTGATTGATCGAAGCAGTGACTCCGAGCGCATACTGGCAGGATTCGTAGACGTACTAGACATAGAGTCCTCGGTGGACGTTGCAGGCGCCGAAACTCTAGCAGAGGAGACCACCGGAGCCGGAGCCCCGGATTTGGATCAAACCCCACCACTGGCACAAGCTATCAGACTCGCAGCCCTCGACCTCTTAATCCAGGGGACGGAAGCCAACCGCCCATATCCCAACATTGCACATTTCCTGCTCTTTGGTGTGGTCAAAAGTGACCAGCAAATACAGGATCCACATGCGTTAGGAGCACGCCGGACCAGTATCCATGTCCTACTCGACCTGGTGAATGATGGTGTACCGCGCCTGAAGGGGACAGGCAAAGAGCGTGACCATCCATCTACGCCACTCTTCATCACTCTGCCTGAGCTTGCGGAGAGATGCTATCGTGCCATATATCAACTTTGCACTCATCCAAGAACTTCGGACCTTACCACCCGCTACCTCCGCACACGAGAAGACTTTTTCGCCCGCCAGCTTGCCAGAGTACCATCCCATGTACCCCAAACACCCAAACAGCCATGTATTGACGTGCAGTACAACGATGGTGCCCGTGTCGTAACGACCGCTTCTTCGTTAGCCTCCTTCCTTCGCCTGCGGTCCTGCATCTTCGATCTCGTTGCTTTAGACCTTCACATCCTCACGAATAAGGGTCATCTAAAAGGGGTCTCACAGCTACTGGAGATTCTCTTTGGAAACGCATCCGAGTACGAACCTGAGGACGAGCCCTTCCATGACTTCCAAGAGCTTGGACAGTCCCACATGCGCATTATCGAGTTTTTCCAATCCTTGATGTTCAGTTGGTCAGACAGTGTAGCTGTCGAGCCATTGGAGCTTCAATTTCTCGGACTGCTCAATCTTCAATTGTGTGTGCGTACAGATGCTACAGGATGTGAAATCATCGACAGGACAGCTCTTCTATCACTTCTGTCTGCTGCAAAATGCGCTCTGCATGCACAGGGTAGCGTGGTCTCGGCTGCTCAGGCAGAACAGCTGCAGCGGGAAGCCGCGTACATTTTGGAAAGCTGTGTCGTCGAGAACCATCGTCGAGAAGTCACCCACTCCGTTGCTAGAGGTTATGAAGCGTGGAGACGGTTGTTGGACCTGACGTTGACAAAATGTTTCGATCGACTACCCCACGATCAACGAGAGAATATGTTGTTCGACCTGCTGCACGTTCTCCCCATTGCCATTCAATCCTCAGACATTGAGGAGTCCACAGCGGTGTTGTTGTCTGAGGCTGTCTTGTCATCGATCACAAAATTACGCGAGGATAGGCGCCAACAGCTTATTGCCCAATCGGCAGGGGGCAATGCTGAATCTGGTTCTCTGCCTGCAGAACGCCTATTCGCCATCCTGCGCACGATTCTGGATGGTATCATCGACAACAACCGCGTGGAGCTTGTTCGCGGGAACCTTTACGCTGCCCTCATCAACTACGTGCATCTGATTACCTCGTCTAGTAACGAAGGAAGCGCCATCGTTCTGAAAGGCGGAGATCACCTTGGGCTTTCCTTGGCTACGTCCACGACACGGGAGGACTTCCTCTTTGATGGAAGCCAATCTGTCACTTCGTTGGACCGCCTCTCGAGACCACCAAACTCTGATCGGTCGCTGTACGCGGGAAGTTTAGGAGTTATGAAGCCCGTCATGGAGCGTTTGGTTGGCACAATATCTCGAGACGCCATTGATGGGACAGAAGTGTGGAAAACCGTGGCTTTTATGCTTTTGGATGCGCTTGTTCAGCTCTCGGGAGCGGAGAAGCATCACATTGTCCTATCAGCGCTGACCCGGCATGGGATACTCTCAAACTTTGTGCGAGGGCTGAAGGAATCTGACTCGCGTTTGCTAGCAGTGCTAAAGCCTGATCCAGGTATATTACACGGACATTCGACGCATCCAATCATTGCTAATATAGTGCTCTGCAGATGACCTGAACCCACTCTATGTCTATGAAGCAAAAATGTCATTCTTCATACGAATGACTCAGACGCGGGCGGGAGCAGATCGACTGCTGGAGGCTCAGGTGGTTCCTGCGCTAGCACAATGTGATTTTCTTGATGCACGGCCAGAGGCAGATCATTCCTTCATGAGTATGTTGGTCTACAACATTATTGTGCTAATGAGTCTTTGACCACTACTATCGACAGATCGGGACTCTTTCCTCCCATCGGCAATTCAGCGCTATCATCAACTCTTCATGCCCACGCTCCAGCTGGTCGACGGCATGCTCGCCACGCTGGGAAACAAGCATGGCACTATCGTCAACCAGGTACATTTGACCCAACCGAGACGAGTGGCTAGCGCTCATCAACTTTACAGGCTTTGGATTTCCTCACGAGCCATAGCGCAACCATCGCGATTCTCCTTAAAAACGATGCGGACTACGTCCCGTTAGCCTTCCTTGAAGAGATCCATCTCATTGTAACGCTCTCAGCCAGTCTTCTTCCTTCTGTCCCAAAATCCGAGATGGTACCTTCCTTCACTCCTTTGATTCTGTAAATGTCGCAGCTGAACCTTATCCTCGTGCATAGCAATCTACGAACTCTGGGTTTGGTTCAATCCACGCCGCCATCCTCGGCCTCGCAACACGATGCCTTAGCAACGGCCAGTGCTTCGCTCATATAGTCCCGCAAACAGATGCGGAGATGCAATGGGCCAAAGAATATGCGTTTGGTGCGTCGTTTTACTCCCTGGTTTGCGTATCAGGTCGCCTGAACCAAATCTGTTTTGTCCTAGGGTACGGAACGCAGACCGGGTTCGACGTCAGGGTCCGACAGCGGGAACGCCTCCTGAGGAGGGGCATCGTTGAGTACCTCGGTGCTACTAGTGACTTTACAGGTTCGCGGACCTCCTGCCCCCCTCCTTGTCAACCTCAACTCACTTCATCCTTCACAGAACCCGAGATTACTCTCGTACTTTCTCCGATCACCACACAACCACGGCATGATGAACAAGCACTATCCCATTTCCTCAGTACGTTCTTCCTAGTATTCTCAGATCAGCGCGTTCATGACCTTGTTTAGCGACCATCCCTACAATCGGCGACGCCCTGGAAGCCCTCAATACGCTTTGCACAGAGCTTGCTCATACACTCAAGCAGATATCTGATTTGAGCGCTGAGCTCGCTGCGCCTGATCATATTGCTGTGGATAACATCAATGAGGTGGGTTTATCCCCCATACATGTAGCTGAAAACTCAAAAACCGTCACAGGTTGTAAAAGCCATCCATGCATCGTTACTGCAAGACCTGGACATTGGCCAAAAACGCCAGCTGATCTGTGACGAACTGGAGAACGTCAAGCGGGGTGCGACGAGGGAGGCGCGCGTGTTGCTCGGTACGACATCCTCCACTCTCACCTCCTACCAACTTCCTACACACTATACTCATTTTCTTCCTCTTGATGATTAACTCACTGCTTCCTTGCAGACACCACCGAAATGCTGCTTCTTCTCATTTGGCGACACATACAACATTATGCTTCGCCCGGCGCTGCGCTTCCCATACCCCCCACATCGCTCTCCTCATCCAGCCTCTTTAGCAGCACCACGAAGTCGCAGAATATGAACGCGGCGATGCGGTTCCTTGCAGCGCCGGACCCAGAGACATTCAAGGCAGAGGTGGGACGGCGGTTAGCGCCCGCGTTGGCAAAGCTAGAAGGGCTTGACCTGCAACTGGTATGTCGAAGTCCTATACTTACTTGCCGACTTGGGTCTCTGGGATCCTCACGTTCTTTATTTTCTGGGTACAGGACTCTGAAGCCCATGGCCTGGACGCGCGCAAGGAAAGTCAGGGATACATTGAGATCATGGCGCGTCGGCTCCGGGACAGTGCGGGTCTGCTGAATGATGCTCCTGCGCGTGATGAGTGAGGTGGTGGTTGATTATATCCGTCGGTGTGGTTTCATAGTGTTACATATATTTTGGAAGAATGGCATTGCATCTTTAGTCTCCTCACTGTTTACAGTAATTAGTAAGCCTTCGGACATGTTCCATATATAAACCGCGCCTTGGTATTACATTACACTCAATTTTCCATAACCTCTCTGCGTGGGGTTGCCGCAAGGGTGACAGGTATGGCAGAGGTGGTCTCATGTGTGCATACCGCGACAAAGTTATCTGCACACGACAGTCACTTCATGTTTGACATGTCTCAGATATAGCTGCCATCTTCGCCTTCACGTCCGATCCCTCCCCCTTGTCGATTTTTGTATAAATACCTCGGCCAAGGACTCCAGCCCTTTATTCTGTCACCCTCTTTTGATTGTTCCGTCCTTGCGCCGATGACATTGTCAACTCGGCGCCCGGCACTGGCATTCCCAACCCAGCGCTCGACCACCAATACCCCCCCTGGTCCCGACCAGCGCAGTGCCCGATTACGTATGCTGACTGAAGATGTTCATATAGAATCCGTCAAAGCCTGCGCTTCATAAAAATTCTAGATGGGCTGCGCCCTACTGTATGTTACGCTACTGACTTTACTGGTATTTGACTGATCTGCAACTTACCTCAAGGCCGCGTTGATAGCGGCAACGCAGGCGGCTCTCTTAAGAGTTTCATAGGCGATTCCTCCGGACAAGAGGAGTAAACAGTTCAAGGTCCATACGACCATATATGGGGTGGGCCTCGTATTAGACGTTGTATCGGTGGTGTTGTCCATGTGGTCTGCTCAAATGGTGGAGTCGACAAAGTCGCCGACGGGACCGCCCCGCGAACCACAACACATGATACCCGCTCCCCCCATCCTCCTTCCCCCCCGTGCCGCTGCCACTGCCGCCCATGGTGCCTGCAATACCCGCTTTCCCGTCCGCCCCGTCCGCCCCCTCCCTGAGTGCATTGCCCTACCTTCTCAGGTGCAACCGACCCCCCCCCCCACAGGCAACCGACCCACTCCCGTGCCTTCCCGACCACCTGTGATACCCCCCTCCCCCGCCCCGCCCCTACACCCGCGCCGCCGCTGATGCAGCCGATGCCGCCGCCCACGCTGCGCAGGGCGCGCCTGGACCCTTTTAGATTCGATCGGACTCATATCAGCTCAGACCTTTTTTTTCCCATCCGCCAAATGTTAAAGATACATTACATACACATTACGTAATATGGACACGTAGATTCTTTTTTTTTTTCTTTTTTTTTTGGTGGTGCTATGGGGTAAGATGACAACTTTTAAGCGTTACAAGCTATGGGATGCCAATGTAACGAAGCCTCATCTTCCCAGCAGAAAGAGCCGGAGAATTTCACTCCGAGTAAGAAAAGAATAGAAAGAGAAGTAGGGAACCACCCCGAGGAAATGTCTTTGCACGATTTCCGATTGAGTATGCTTCGGAAAACAGTGTGGGACTAGGGTACGGCTCAGTAACTAAGTCACCGGTTGCGTCCTGGCGGACGTGCCGTTCCCATACCCATTAAAACCCCGGTCATGAACGTCCATTTATCTGGTAAGTTCTCTTCATTCTGGAGGGTTCCTTCCCATGTCTTCTTGACAAGGGAGGATTTGAGCGCTTTTTTGCCATAACGCTGCCTGTCGGTCATCAAGCAGTCAAATTTTAATCTTGTATTTATCGCACGTATCCACATTCGGCGGATTTCATCATCGGTGTGCCTTTTTTCCGGATCTCCCTCTCGTTCGATTTTGTACGTGCATCTAATCTTCTAGATTAGATGTGTAGATTCGGATACGATGATTGTGAAGAGCCTATTTGCCCCTACTTGTGGCTTCCCTCTATCATCCATGAAATTGGCCATTCCACATCCAAGCTGTACTCCAAGGGTTGGGGTATGCCATGGTATGCCCTTTTTGTTCCATAACTCTGCAAGTTTCCAAATTACTGTAGCATTTCAGTCAATTCGACTGTCACAGGTCACAGGACCCCCTGTTTAGTCGAAATTTGGCGTGTGTCACAGGTCACCCGCGAGTTTGTCGAATCCATGTGGCGGTCTGACCCCGAAAAATCGTCCTTTTGGGGTCGAAATTGTCGAAAAATCGCCCGCGTCACGGGTGCCGCGGCGGTCCGTCGAATTCGAAAATTCGAACAGGCCTGTCACAGGTCACAGTGCCTGTCGAATTGATTGAAATGCTACAGTACACCCTGTCCAGTCTCGGAGCATTCTGTGAGTATATGTCCCATAGTTTCTCTTTTGTCGCATGCTTGACACTCCCCACGTATTTCGAAATTAGGGATATTTTGCCAGTAATCACCAACTTTATAGGCACTATGCATCACTTTCCAGAGGTATCCCCTTATGTTGCATGATATGTTTTTGTTTTTGAGTGATTTCCAGATGTTCTGGTCTCTCGGGAGATTTCCTGTTAGTTCCTTAATCGCGTGTCTTGTCATATCCAGGTTTATGATTGTGTTCCTTCTTTCCGTAGGTTTCCGTCTCTCAAGGATGCCTTGGTAGAGAAGGGCTTGGGTCATTTTTGATAGCTTGGCCCCAGAAACGTCGAAATTCTTCGGGATTCTGAGATCTATCTCGTCTGGGGTGTCTTTTCATGCTCCGTTTCCAGCTTCCTCATCAGCACCATCATTTCCTTGGTTCCCACTGTGTCCTTTGACTTTCTGCAGTAATGTTCTTCCTGCTCGCTTCCGTAGCTCGTAACCCATACCCCTCAGTGGACGGCCCAGGGTATGGGTTATCAGAGGTTATGGTATTGAGAAAAAATGCATTCCAAAAGTCGTGAAAAAATCGTGAAAATTTAGCAAAAATTTCCTGAACCAGGTCTATACGCTATGGGAAAAGTCTGTCGAAGTAGTATTTTTCATGCTCCTGGTCTTGTCAAAGCAGAGTTTCAGGTTGAAAGAGCTTGGAAAGTGCCCAAAAGTGCTTCCATCTCGCAAGTAACAAGGTCATTCAAGTCGAACAGATGGTGGAAGTTGCTTTGAGGACATGGCAGTGACTGGGCTCTACTACTGTCCCATGCCTAGAAGCTGGCAACTCTGGCTTTTTCATTCCCTCATGCTTGTAAAATACATTTGTTCTCTTACACCCAGGATTCAAATCATGAATAAATGACTTCTATATGCGTGGAAACAATCCCAGAGCCATAGGATGGAAGCTAAGTTGAGAGAGATGTGTTTTGTCAGCCAGGGTCTGTTTTGGCCAAATACTGGGAAGCTGGCCACAAGCTCTATAGATACAGAACCAATAATCTTCAAGCCTCATGCATTTAGGGATATTGAAAGGATGTATATGCCTCTTAAATAAGCCATGGATGACCCAGGTTGAATGTGAATTAGTTGAGCAGGAGTGCTCACAATTTCTGGGTGGCTTGTTTTGACCAGTTTGGGATGATTTCGGAAAGAATATTGGCTCTCTCATTGAATACTTCTCTGATCCACTTCATTCTTTGTTTTCAAGTGGACATAAGTCCATACATTTATACACATGAATTGAATTTTGAGGCAAGGGAGAGGCAGTAAGTAAAAACGGCCGTGGCCAGGTACTCAGGGTGGCCAGGTACCTGAACTCCCACGGTATGGGGATGTCATTAGGGTGGTTCACGGTAGCCAACTTTAGGCCCAACTTCGGTCCCAACTTGTTTTTCAACTTTGGTCAAGTTGGGATGGCAAAGTTGGACCGATTTGCGAAGTTGGACTGCAAATCATGCTCTGGAGCACGATTTGCATCCAACTTTAATCCCAACTTCACACCCAACTTCGCTCCCAACTTCACCCGACTACCTAAAATAGAAACAATTTGCTCTACCCAATGTTTTTGATCACAATTTCGTGCACTGGGTGATTCACAGTAGACGCTCCAACTTCCTCTCCAACTTTCGTGAAGTTGAGCATCAAGTTGGGATAGAAGTTGGGCCAAAGTTGGGCCTAAAGTTGGCTACTGTGAACCACCCTATTTGCTGTCCCCGCCGTTTAACTCAATTGCATCGAGATCTTTCAAATTTTCAAGAGTGTCGCAAGGTTTTGGCCCAGCCATGGTAGAATTTATTTCACAGTATATGGAAGTGCGATACAGTTCATTTTCGAAGCTCCCGAGCGACCACAAGTGTGGCACATCACCAGTAAATCAATTGTTGCATTGATAGTTACTAATTAGTTCAGGCACGACAGTAAATATAGTACCAAAACCTATGGGTTTTGGTAGAGGAGGGGTATGGATTATGGGTTATCGCAGACTTATGGGTTATGGGTTTGAAATCCCGCCCACCGACATGGTGGACCAAAAAATCTATGGGATCTGAGGGGTTATGGGTTACCTGATGCATGGGTTATGAGGGTGTCGACTGTAGAGAGTATTTTTGCACATCGAGATGTTTTGGAAGACTTTTGGGATCAGTTGGAACTGTCAATGAGCTGATGGCTAATTTTGATGCGCCTATTCCCAATTTGGATGGCTGACTGTCGCACTGTCCGTGCAATACCAGCCTTGCTTGTATGCTATTCAAGCATCGCGGCTTTGCTTGGGCATTTCAAAGCTTTTTCACAAGAAGTTTTGGCGCGTTCAAAAACATGTTTGACGCTCATAATTGCGCCTCCCGATGTCGCGCCCAGCTTTCCAGTCAGGGCCGGCATCACGGCCATCATGCCAAGTCCCCTTGCTTACAAGGGTTCTTGCTGGGTCATAAATCATCTCGTAATGTTCAACCAGTGATCGCCAGTCTAATCATCCCACACTTCGATCCGGCCAAGTAGTACCTCGTCCCGCTCAGCGCCTCCGCCGAGCGGGTCAGGTTTAGGGCTTTCTTCTCCGCGCATCGCGAATCGCGATTACACTGGGTCAAAAGCGGTAGTGAGCGCTTATCCAGAACCCTCACAAAATTTGTTAGTTCACATAAGGTCCACACTCCGGCCACCGCAAGCCTCGAGCTCCACAAACAATCAGGACCAGACCCGTGTCTCAGCCGTACTTGCGATATAGTATGTCTCTTTTATTTCCTTTGTGCGTGTTCAGATTTGAGTTTCAATTTTCGCAATCCCTCCAAGTTGGGTCTTCCATGGCCATGCATCAACCACACGATATCGATCATTAAAGGGCAACTACTTATATACCCTACCCTGCAAAGAGAAGTGAGTGCATGGAGTGATAGGCAGAGTTATTAGTGCAGCCACGGAAGTTAGCCAGCCTGTCGAGAAGTCTTTGGCATTTGCAACTCAAACATATAGCTCATTCCCCGGACGATGAAAGATGTCCAGATTGTAACGAAAGCATCTGATCTTCGGAAATGCAGGCTTAACAGGGTGAATGCAGTACTTCTCCACAGTGTCGTGGCTCATAAGATTTGACAAGAATGTAAATGAGACTGGAGTCATCGCAGAGGGAGTCATCGCAAAAGCCCTCACCATCGAAGTTTGAAGTTTAGATTGGAGGAACATAACTTTGCTCTGCAGCATTGTTCACACGTGTGTCTTACAAGTAAGTAAGGGTTCCATCGACAGTGTCGACACTTTCTCTAGTTCTGGAACTCGCTTCTTATTTGCTTGAACTGAAAACTCTTCCAAGTGCCAAAAAGCCGTGTTGCAAATACTCTCTAATAAGTGGACCTCCTACACCACTGCTTGGGAGTGATGTTGGAACAGGCTGAACGAGGGTTATAGATCAGCTTGTCAACCGGTCATCAAATCTATGTCGCTGATGTGATAGAATTTGCTTGATTAAGCCTGGCTAGGTTTTATGCCTGCCTGAGATCACGAAACCCCATAGGATCCATGTCCAAGCTGACACCATTTGGAGGCGAAGTCGGGGTAGATCTGACCTTCCTTGGTTGACCTCATATCTTGCCTAATGCTTCACCAGGTTTCAATCTGCTCACGGTTGTTCCAATCCATCCCTTGGCTGGAAATAGCACAAATTATCATAATAGAAATTGTATTTTGTATTATCTAGAACGACAACTATGCTACGGTGACTATGTGTCTCGTATTTGCACCGCACGCCCGTCGACAGGACCGCTGCCAGCAATGACTCCCAAGTTCAAAAAGGGGAGCAGATTGGTGGGGTGTGAATAACACGGAAGGGGTGATGTTGTGCCTTCGAGAAGAGCTGCGAGCTTGAGGGTTGGGAGCAGCAGCAGCGACGTGGGTGATGACCATGCCGTCGTCATCAGGGGACGCAGCAGCAGCTGGGGCTGTAATGGGGGCGGTGATATACCCACCACTTTCCTGAGCTCGGAAACCTACCATTTTCGTGTTTTAACGATTATATATCACAGTACCAATTTGACCGACTCGGCCACCAATTCAAACTCCGATGTTTATGTCACCGATCACCGACTCGGCACCGGGTTTCGATACCGACTTTCAGTACCGAGTTTCAACCAAGTTTTCGCTTTTTCATTGACTCGATCACATTTACTTACCATTTCTTTTCCTTACCATTTCTTTCAAGATTTACATGACCGACTCGACTGACCAACCCGACCGACTTGGGTACCGACCGGTTGCCGATATTTTAATCACTGATTTTCCGAAAATGTGTCTATAGTTCAATTCCGCGCATGCCTCATGTTTTGCATCGTGTTACGAGGTTTCTATCTTTTTCTTGTTCTTTTCCCCATTTTACAAACATGACTCTTTGGTTCCATATGGTACAAGGTCTCCTGACATTACTACACATGTTTCTTACCTATAAAAACCCTACTTACTTACAGTAGAAAACAAGTTACTTTTTGTCCCAACACGTTGCACCTTTGAGTTTCTAGCTCAAGCTCACCTTCGTCTCGCATCGTATCGTATCACCACCATCATACCATTCCCTCACCACATCATTTACCGACTGACCAACACCGACTCGGGTGACCCAGGACCAACTTTCCATTAAAATCTACAAGAATCGCAAATCACGTATCATATCATCTCTTCTTTTGATTTCTTCAACGATTTTACCAACTTCACCAACTTTGTTGACCGACTACCGACTCGGTCACCTACCACAACAAACTTTACACAACAAACTTCATTTTCGTGTCTGGGAACCCTTTTACCTCTTGCACTATTAGTGTTGGTTGGTTGTTTTGTGTTTTGCACGGCACTCACGACCCTACACACATCATCAGCGGCAACAGTGTTGGCGCCGTCGGCGTCACGAAACAGGTCGGTGGTATGGGGGTCAAGTCAAGTTGAGCTGAGGCTGGGAATGACGGAAGCAGTGGCTGGGGATGCTGGCGCTGGGATGACGACACGGTGGGCAGGGAGGGTCACATGTTGGTAGACTCTATCCACGAAAGTGGCATCAGTGGATGGCTGTGGATGGCAAAGCGTAAAGATAAATGTTTCACACCTCGAGCCTACTGCCTAAACCACTTGAATCATCCACTTGTGAGGCATGGAAGTACCGAGGGAGCATAACATTCTACCTGGCTTGCCTGTGCACTGCAGTTATGATTGAGTTCAACAAATCAAAGGAAAAACAGTGCTTGTGCCAGACAACGGCATCCACAAAACGGGCAATCTGAAGACAAAGTAGATTACAAGCACCAACAGGAATGAATCCGCACATCACAGAGGGAAGGATACAGTAAGAGAGGCAGGCAGTGATGTTGCATGAGGGAAGTGGGAGAAGACAACGAACAAATTGATGCGAGTTGGACTTTGAAGAATTTTGAAGGAAGTCCACTGACTAACACACCCTGGTGAGATCAACGTCGAGGGCTTGCATGGATATCATAACAATGTTTGGAACCTCAGGGGGACGTCAATACGAGGCTGATTTGGAGAGGACAGTGCATAGGGTTCGTGTTGTTCAGCAACATTCTTCAGTCACTGTTCAAAAGGATGCTCAAGAACTGCCAAGAAACCTCTTTAACTGTGACCATGGAGTCTTCAATGGATGTGGTGAATACAGTGGCGGTGAGGTCTTATCGGTTTCTCCCAAGCTAGTAGTAGACGGATTTACACGAACATCGATGTCCAAGTAGCCTCGCAATGTCTTCGTAACACGGGCCCAGCTACCCTCAGAAATGCGCGCCGTTGATATATCCACCACTTTCCTGAGCTCGGAAACCTACCATTTTCGTGTTTTAACGATTATATATCACAGTACCAATTCGACCGACTTGGCCACCGATTCAAACTCCGATATTTAGGTCACCGATCACCGACTCGGCACCGGGTTTCGATACCGACTTTCAGTACCGAGTTTCAACCGAGTTTTCGCTTTTTCATTGACTCGATCACATTTACTTACCAGTTCTTTTCCTTTCTTTTCCTTACCATTTCTTTCAAGATTTACGTGACCGACCGAACCGACCGACTCGGGTACCGACCGGTTGCCGATATTTTAATCTCCGATTTTCCGAAAACGTGTCTATAGTTCAATTCCGCGC
>JABCKH010000039.1:0-59848 GCA_018851285.1 Lyophyllum semitale | reverse complement strand
CATCACTCATCACATCAAACATGTCAATGCCACGCGACCAGATTCATGTACCCGATTCTGTGATCGACCACCCCTTGGATTAACCACCCCTATGTATTTGACCCTGTGACTCTTGCTATGCCTGCACAACAAGTCTACTGTCTAATCCCGTAGCCGTGGGGTAACCACATTTCAAAATCGTACGGCAGAACTGCTGATCCTTGCAAGATCCTTGCGTTGATCAGAACAGAACCATGCGGAGAATGTATACTTATACGCCCCAGCATCTGCCACACTGAACCGCAATCTCATGCTTCTCCCTCTCCTCCTTCTTGCCACCACCCTAGTCGGGGCTCACAAAAACCCCAGCCAAGGAAACATCGACCCCGCCCAGGACCTCAACGCGCTCCCCAACAATGCGCTCTTTACACGCTGGCGCCCGCGTTTCCACTTTCTCGCCCCCGCTGGGTGGATGAACGACCCCTGCAGTGCGCTCTATGACCCCGCGCGTGGCATGTACCACCTCTTCTATCAGTTCCACGCCAACCATGTTGACTGGGGCAACGTCTCGTGGGGCCACGCGACGTCGCGCGACCTTGTCACGTGGGCGGATGTTGGTGGGTGGCGGGATGCGGAACCGGAGGCGCTTGCGCCGGGCGGGGAGAGTTATGATCGGTTGGGGGTGTTTACTGGGACGGCGCAGCCGGTGGGGTTGGGTGGGAAGAAGGATGGGAATTTGACGACGCTTTATACGTCGGTGAAGTTCTTGCCGACTTCGTGGAATGTTAGTGTTTTTGGTCTTCGGATTGGTGCTGACGGGTACTGATGTACTCTCTGTAGCGGCCGTATATTACAGGGGTAAGTTGTATCGTTGTATTCTTGGGCTAGGCTGATCATGTTATTCAGACAGAGTCCCTGTCCTTGGCTACCTCTTCGGACGGTGGCCGGACGTGGGATAAATACAAAGGAAACCCCATCCTAATAAACCCTCCAGCAGGTACGTTTATAGCCGTCCACTCTGTTGCACTTGCCGCTGACCCTCTGCTTTCGTAGGATGGAATGTACGTGTGCCTCTGCCTTCTCGAGAAACTCGTCCTAAACAGTGCTAGATTACCGCATGGCGAGACCCTTTCTATCTTCCCTGGCCCGAAATGGACACCATCCTCCAGCAGAAAACACCGCACTACTACGCAGTCTTCGGCTCGGGAATCAAGGGCGTAGGCCCACGTATACCGCTTTATTCCGCCCCAGCGTCCGATTTGACGAACTGGACCTTCCTGGGCGCATTGTTCGAGGTGGGACAGAATGTGTCCTTTGGCGGCGACCCAACAAAAACAGGGTCGTATGGGTTTAACTTTGAGGTTTCCGGTGCATTCTCTTTGGTATGTCTGGCCTGTGCGCGCATGTCCTTCTCGCACTCATGTGTCGTGCAGACCGAGTCGAGTGAGCACGGCGGAGATGGAAAAACGGTGCATCACTTTGTAAGTGGAGTCCGCACGGTAGTGCTCATATTTCGACTCTGATACGGTCCCAGATCACCGCAGGATCTGAGGGAGGCGACAACTCCTTCCATCCCAGCGCCCATTGGGCCATTTGGGCCGAAGGTAGTATGACGCGGCGAACAAATGGGTCTGCCCAGTTCGACATTATCTCGAGCGGTGCGGCTGATTGGGGAAATGTAAGCAAAAACATTAATGGTTCACAAGTGCCGCCTCTTACAACACCCCTAGTTGTACGCCATTACGTCATTTTGGGATGCTAAGAAGAGCCGACGCGTCTCCTGGGGGTGGTCTCCGGAGGACATGTAGGTATGCTATGCTCCCCTGCCTGATCTTACTAACGTCACTATGATAGGAACAACTACGGCATTAAAGCGCAGGGCTTCCAGGGCAGTATGGGACTCCCCCGGGAACTATTCGTACACAAGGTACACAAGGTGCTGCCGCCAGCCACCGGTGTGCCTACAAACTCGTCCGCTACGTGGACCGCAGACGGCAACGGCACATATACAGTGACAACGCTTGGTGTCAAGCCTTTGCCAGAGGTGGTGACGGCGCTACGTTCCTCGGGATCGCGTAAGGTTCATGACCACGTTGTCACCTCTTCCATTCCCCTCCCGTATTCCAAGGGCAAGAACATGACGGCTGAGCATTTCGAGTTGAAGGCACGCCTCGTGAACGTGACTGGCTCTGCTGGCTTTATCATCCGGGCCTCTCCCGCGTTAGAAGAGTGAGCGAACTCTGATTATGGATTGACCGACAGCGCTAAGTTGAGTGTAGATTCACGGTGATCTCTTACTCCTCCAGCACGGACACGATATCGGTCAACCGCGCCAACAGCTCCCTTATCACGCCCTTCGCAAACTTCTCCGCCAACGGTCACTTCGCTGCATACGAAATAGCCGGCAGCGGCACTGAGGCACTCGACATCCACATATTCGTCGACGGGTCGCTTGTAGAGGTCTTCGTCAACGACAGATTTGCGCTGACCACAAGGGTCTACCCAAGCAGGGGCGATGCGCTGGGTATCTGGGAATACGTCGAGAAAGGAGGATCGGCGTCGTTTGAGGGCGTGGAGGTGTGGACGAATATGGTGAACGTTTGGCCGGGGCGACCAGCGAATTCGAGCAGTGCGTTGGTGACAGATTCCCCGAAAGATACAGGGAATGGAACTTGGTGGTCTGGTATATGATGGTCAGATTCATTTATTTAAAGTCCTTGTGGATATTGACTCAGGATAAGCAGATGCTCGGTTCTGCTACGCTTCGAGCTACAGTTATCGTAACTAGTAACCTGCGCCATGGAAGGGTTCTAGACAGACGAGTTACTCGTAGTTAGATCTTGAAGAAAATGAGTTACTTTCTCCTATGTTGTTGACTGCCTTGGCCACACCATGATCGACCTAATCAGGGCCTGAACTCGAGCTTGGACCAGCTTGGACCTTCATCTAACGTCCTACTTGAATATCTTGACTTCTCCCGGTCTTCGTTCACAATATTAGCTTTACAACGTAAGTCCAGCTTACCTTACGAGCGCAAACCCAACCATATCTCTCTAAATCGTTGAACTCTGGGCGCTATTATCGTATTTATTGGATGTTCGTAAGGGAGCCCGGGGGTCGATGTGACCCGCTGATAGTAAGTATGTACAGTATAATCTACCCCTGTATTCAATAATTCCGCTATTTTTTTCTGCAAAGAGCCTATGAGAAAGTCGGTCAGCAACGTTTATGAATTGGGAACGAAACAAAGAGAAGCATCCCGTCAGAGGTGTCAAGATTCTGGAGCTCGCCCTACTTTGACGTAGGTATACACCATGAAGAAATTCAAAAAGATCCAACCATCATGGGGGAGTGAAGAAGACGGTAACACTCACCAGATGTTGGTAGTTTCCACGAGAAAGATATGAACATCGAGGTTCATGTGAGGAAAAAATAAGCCGCGCCGAATGAGAGTGAGCCCCATTGAGTTGAAGATTGAAGTGAACTTCAGGTCGACAATCGTATGACTATATCTATGAGCAACAAGCGCTCATCCTCCAGCCGGAATATATCGAGCGACGGGAACGCTCGTATCTTCGCGCGCCCGCGCCTTCGCCGAAACACCGGCCTTCAGAGTGAGCGACAGAGTGGCAGAGATGGAGATGAGGACCAAAAGGCCCCAGCAAATCATTCTCGCCGTCCTCGAACAGTACCGTCGTGCTTGGAGCCGGTCGGTTTCCATGAATTGAACGAGGACATGCTCTGTGTCTCCGGGGACTTTCCCCACAGCAGAAAAGGAAGAGCACAAAGCTCCCTGTGCGTGAGCTGCGACAACGATTCTTCAGACGGCGCTGATAGATTTAAAGAAAAAAATTATTATATATACAACATTTTGGGGCTCCGCTCTAAACGCCGAACCGGTGATTACCAACACGTGAACGTCGCTTTCCCAACTCCGCATCCGTGCCGTCTCCCTCAAGCCATGACCACTAACGAAACAAATGTGTCCCAACCACCCAAGAAGCCTCCTTTGGCCGACTGGCCCACAATCAAGATACTAACGCCCCCCAAAGGTAATGTACATCCCGCGATATCGTTCTATGATGAATTACTAAACGTCTGGAAGGCAGATTCTCCCCAAAGACCGACGAATGGTGTCTGACCTACTGTTCGCAAACCGTTAATGGTCGTTACAACGGAAAGGAACCATTTTGTCGATCTGTCTGTATCCGGAAAGTCTTTCCTCATGAGGTGAAGAACCTTATTGCCTTCAAGACCCATCGAAATCTCGGTCCGGATGGCAAGGCTATGTATCCACTACCTTCGGAGGGCCAGCCAACGAACATACCCCGTATATTAGGCGGGAAGCCTGTGGAGGATCTCGACGCCCCACTGCAGAAGTCGAAATCATCGCCTGAATCGATAAAGCATTGGGATGAGGGCTGGTACCTCTGGACGACGCAGAGCCGTTTAGCCATCCATGAGAAGACGGACTCGATGATGATGGACTTTGAACGCCAGGGGCGGGTCAACAAGCGTTATGATGAAAGACGAGAGGTCTGGCAGGACTACCAGGATCATTTAGAGAAGGTCTCTAGCCAACCGGAAGGCGAGGAAGCTCAACAGAATGGGGAATCTAGTAAATGGTGGGGACCCATTGTTCCTCCGCGGCCGCTACCAGAATTTAGGTGAGTTGACTGCTAGCATCTATAGGGCTCAATATACTAACCCACCGCGCTACCAGATCACACTCGCTCTTGGTGCCTCTACCACCCGATATTCCGCCATTCTGGGAACGAATCACTAAACTTCTTGCCCCATCGCACAAGGTCTTGGGAATCTTTCATGAGAGTATTACATCTGGGGAACAGCGGCAGTTCGCAGGGCGGGTCTGGGAGAAGGCGTGGACGAACGAGCCTTTCATTCTGGCTAGCCGGACATTTAGTCAAGCTTATGAACGATGGAAGGACAGAGAGGTACCCCCAGATGAGGATGACGGAAAGAAAGGGTCTACGTAGAGGCGAAAGCTTAGGCTCGTCCACATCCACTCATTTGCAACATAGAATGTTCTGTGCCAGAAGGATTTGAACAGCAACAGAATGCCAAGCCTGACGCCACTGCTTAAAAGCGTCGAGGCATTAAAAAAGGGCTATCATGAGTCAAAAATATGCCGTGAACAAGCATGACGACCGCGAGGTTCGAGCTCACGCCACAACTGAGAAGTCAAAGCGTCAAAAGGACAATTCAATATGGTCGAATAAAAATGACAACTAGGAGGTTCGAACTCCTGCCCTTTCGGACTGGATGACTAAGCCTAATTCCAGCGCCTTAGACCACTCGGCCAAGTTGCCATCGATGTATAGCGATAAATCTACAATCTCGGAGTCCATGAAGTTAGTTTCCTCATCATCGAGCTCTTAGAAGTCGCTGATTCGTGAACCTGAGCGATGAAGATTCCGATATCCAGCTCATTCCAGTACTAGTGGAAGCTTGTGAAAAGGCTAAATTCAATAACATGTCCGAGTCAAGGAACCACTGCTGCCCGTAAATTGTTGGGTCCTAGCTCAAGGGTCATCGGGGAGCTGGCTATTCGGCGCTGCATTGGGTGCTTTCCTGTAATCATGATAAGATCGAGATGGAAGACTTTCAATCATCAACTTGTCGCGGGGCCACATCCAACTCAACCAACCACCACATCCAGATGATAGATCTGCCATGGGAGGCTTTGGATTATCCTCAACGAGATCCATGAAAAATGATAGTCATATTGCAACTATCCTACTGGGCTTGTGTTACATAAATAGAAGGTTAAAGAGAATGTAGGGAACCACCGACCCATCCTCCCTCCCTAGAACATGGAAGAAAGGATAAATGGGTGCTAAGACGTCCACTTCTTCAGGACACGGCCTGACACTCGAACGACCGCTTGAACAGACCGAGATGGAAAGAGCAGTCATGAGCAACATGGGGAAATGACATGGCCGTGCCGCCGCACGAAGAGCAAGATTTAAAAAATTCGTGCTTATGTATGGTGCTGCGTGGGAAGGTTAGGGCAGGCCATTTGTGCTACAGGTGCCTGGATGTTCGGCCCGTGGGTCATTACCACATGGCCAGTAGCTGCGTAAAGCAAGCTTGACGGAAGTGCATTCAAACGTCCACCAGATCTTCCAGCATTGCACATGGTTAACTCGGAACTATGCATGTGTTTCGTATGGATGCAAATTTCATTCTTATATTCAGTATTTCAATAGATAAGCCATCGCTCATCGCAACTTCACTCCCCAATCAATGTCTTTGTATCTCTGCGTCGATTGTGGTGGCTCCAAGACCTGTGCCGTCGTCTGCGATGTCGATGGCAAGATTCTAGGCCGTGCCCTTGGAGATCCCTCCAACTTTGCATATATCTCCATCCACGAGTTCACGGCTGCCGTGACCGCAGCCGTCAGTAATGCACTAAAGACATGTACATCTCCCCCTTCCACCGACCCCGTTCCACTTCCTCCTGTGGGTAACTCGCCGTTCGCTGCAGCATGGTTTGGTGTTTCTGGGGTTGACTCCCCTTCAGCGATCGCCGAGATAACGCCTGCCCTTTCGACTCTCCTTGGCATTCCCGCAGGCCCACGCCTTGTCGTGGCTAACGACACACATCTTCTCTCCGCCCCTGTGCGTATGTATCCAGAGATCTCGCACGCGGTCGCAGTAATTGCAGGAACTGGGTCAATCGCCGTCACCTTCAGAGAGAATAATGGCATGATTGAGGAACTCGGACGTATTGGTGGTTGGGGGTGGATTCTTGGTGACGAAGGAGGTGGATATAATGTTGGCAGAGAAACGGTCCGTCAGCTCTTGCTCGAGCACGACAAGGCAACGGTTACGGGAAAGCCGTTCGAGAGTTCGCTCACAGCGCAAATCATGGAGCGATTCGGTATCACGGATTTCATGGAAATCCTCCTTGTCGTTCACCTCCAGCCACCGCAGAACAAAGAGCTCGCGCCAGATTCGCCCGCCTACGTATCCATGCCGAGGGAGAAGCGTCTATCATCGCTCTCCCCGCTCGTCTTCAAAGCAGCATTCGAAGATGGCGACGCGCTTGCACTCAGAATCCTCCACGCATGTGCAGGCTCTCTCGCGGCGGACATTGCCGTTCTGCTTGACGACGGCAGTGGTGCCCCTCATGCGGTTAAATCTAGTGACAGTGTGATCTCCTTCGGGGGCTCGTTGGTGGGGGTTGAAGCGTATCGGAAGCTGATTTTGGATGTTCTCGCTCAAAAAGGGCATGTTTTCCGATACGTGGAATACATTGAAGACGTGGCGGCCGTTGGCGCAGCGGGTCTAGCGGCTGTCGGTAGGAATAAAGAGTCTAGGTAGGTATGTGGCGGGGTCGGACGAGGCAAATATATCAATTTTTGGTAACTTTAAAAAGGCAGATCGAGATGTCTACCTTGACCTACAGAACATCAACTTCAAGCGACAGAGGCCCAAATAACGCCTATTCAAGTTCTTATGCTCTGACAAGACGTGTAGATCCCTGTTGCACATCAGGACTATAGCGGTTTTAATTATGGAGATGAGATGAGCTAGCAGTGATAGTGGCCCTCTGGCCCGGGCGTGTTTGCTTACGTGGACGCGACGCGTTTGTGTAATCACGCGGACTGCTTTTCAACTTGACGTTGACTTGCTCAGTTGCAACTCCCTCCAAGATGGTTTCGTTCCCTCGCTTATCACAGATTTTTCAGTTTTCTCTTTTGTTCTACCTGTTTATCGCGGTTCTCTACACAACCAACTACCTCCTCGTATCTCCGCTCCATGCTGCTTTGTCACTCTTGGTTAACCATCCCATGTCACCTCGATCTCTGTGGGCTTCATTCGCGAATCCCACGTCAAGACCAGATCGCAGGCGCACAGAGGCTCGAACATACAACTTGGATTACCGCTTTTTGCAGTTCTCAGGTGGCGACACGGAATGGGCGTCATCGACTGTTGCGCTTGAACACGGTCTTGGGCATGTGGAACCTATCTTGGTGGACGAAGAACTTTCGCTTTCCAAGGCATTCTCAAACTCTATGCGCCCCAGCAAGATTATACCGTACTTCTATCGCGCCAAGGGCAAATTTGACCTGGATGATATTACAATAACGACCCTTGTCACCAGCAGTCGGTTCAATGCATTCAGTCGACTGGTCGAACGGTACCAAGGTGAGATTTATTTATGGTGTACTGCTACACCCCCTTCAATACTTTTCGTAGGCCCTATATCAGTAACGGTACATGTCGGAAACAACACAGCTGACATCCAGCCTCTCCTCAAGTCACTCCGGGCCCTATACAAGAAGTCTAAAAGCATGGCTACCTATGTCGACGTTCATCTGGTCATTGACTCTTTTGATCGCCAATTCAATACTTGGCGCAATATCGCCCGTCTATTTGCTAGGACGGACTATGTCATGATGCTCGATGTCGATTTCTACATTTGCACGGACTTCCGTACTGCCATGAGGAAAAGTCGACAGATCATGGACACACTTCGTGACGGGAACACCGCTTTCGTCATTCCCGCCTTCGAATACTCGAAATATGCAGAGGGCGTGGATCATTCCGCGTTTCCCAAGGACAAGCGGGTTTGCTGCTTGCTGGATCATGATCTATCCTTCTCGCTGAAAGATCTATAGGCGCTGCTTAGTCTCGTGAAGTCGAAGCGCCTTGGAATGTTCCATGCGTCATGGGCCCCTGGGCATAACAGTACTGACTACAAGAGATATTACGCCGCAGCTCCGGGAGAACTCTACAAAGTGACACAGTATCATTCTGCATATGAGCCCTACGTCATTTTCAAGAAGGATGGCCCGCCTTGGTACGTCGTCGTTTTTTGAGATTTCTCATCTTTAGCACCGTCTTACAACTCTTAGGTGCGACGACAGATTCGTCGGCTATGGGGGCAACAAAGCCGCGTGTCTCTTCGAGATGTATATATCTGGAATCTCTTATTTCGTTCTCGCCGATCACTTCATTATCCATCAAAGCCACAGATACGAAGAAACTGCGAGGAGGATTGAGGTATGCCTTTTGTGTCATTGTTTAAATCAGAAATCGTGCTCATTCACGCCAAGCGACGATACAACCGGAAGATCTACTCTGATTTCAAGGAGGAGATATGTCTTCGGTTCCAACCCACATCTTCTAGACTTCTTTGGAGTTCTTTGCTCAACTGATTCCCAGGTATCTCAAATTGTACCACGAAACTGGTCTTTTGAACTCCACTCAAGGATCTAATGCCGTGCAGGAGTGTAAAGGCCGGCCCGGGAAGCGTGTTGCAAGACTCGCCGCAGAGGTATCGTCAAGTCTCATGATGTTGCCGCATGTCGTCTAACCACATGTCGTCTCACCTCTGTTGTAAAACACAGCTCAGCCCGTCGACCATACCCAGCCCTTCGTGGATAGCGAGTTACTCGCATAACCACTCATCAGTTACAAACGGCGATTAGTGGAAGACTTCGAATGGTTCTGATGGAAACTGTCTGGTGACCTTTGTTTGAATGGGAAATAAAAGACGAAGATAGATTGAGCCAAAGAAACTGAATGCTGCTTGAGGTTGCTGGGAGCTAAGGAGATTTCATCCATTCGGAATTCGGGCATGTAAAGCCGAGATTGCGGAAGCCCCTAGACACCAAGATGTTCAAAGGTCATTCGCCAGATTTATTATCCTACCCATCTCTTCTTTGTACCTCCACCTTGTGTAGGACATTCCTCGTTTTCTCGTGTATAGCAAGTCCAATTTTTAGTTCGGTACGTTGTGAGTACGCCCTCATTCCACAGATCTTAATTCCCCTAGCACATCTAGGAACGTGTATAACAATGGCACCTAAAGTTCTCATCTGTGGTAAGGAAGCTACCCTTTTGCTTTACATCGCACTGTTGACTGATTTTCATGAAGGCCGCATGGTCTGGGCCCACGACGATGTCAAGAGGCTACTCGGCGATATCACTGAAGTGGTCGTATGTTTTCCATCGATTTTTCTTTCTGTAGGACCCATGTAATGTTCTCGTATGCAGCACCTTGACGTGAAAAACCGATCGGAGTTCCTTGCTGCATTTCGGCCTGGGGGAAAATACTCCGACGTCGTAGGGATCTACAGAGAGAACGGATCAGCAGATCTCATCGGTGTCTTTGACAAGGAGATCATTAATGGGCTGTCCTCAAGCGTCAAGTGGATTGCTCACAACGGTGCTGGATATGACCCTGTCGATGTTCACGCCTGCATAGCGAAAGGTATGTGTGGCACTCTTTCCTCTCTATGACGTTCCCCACTTACGCATCCCCGATAGGAGTCTACCTTTCCAACACCCCCGCAGCCGTCGATGACGCCACCGCCACCACCGCGCTATATCTCTTGATCTCGACGATGCGCCAATATTCGATCGCCGAACGATCCCTGCGCGATCTCAAATGGAAGCCCGCTGGCCTCGCGAAGAAGACTCATGATCTCACAGGTCGTACCCTTGCAATTTTGGGACTCGGTGGAATCGGTCTGCGGTTTGCGGAACTCGTCCATGCGTTCCCAATGCGCGTTATTTACCACTCAAGGAGGAAAGTAGAAGATGCGCCGACATATTGCGAGTATTTCGAGAACGTCGAAGAGATGCTCGCCCAGACGGATGTGCTGAGTTTGCATGTGCCTCTGAGGGCCGAGACGGTTGGTCTGGTTGGGGAGAAGTGGATCCGAGCTTTGAAACCTGGTGCGATCATCATCAACACGGCCCGTGGAAAGGTCATCGATGAGGAGGCGATGATCAGGGCACTAGAGGATGGACATGTATGTGGCTTTTCAAGTCATGATGTAATTCCAGATAAACAAATCATTACCCACCTCATAGCTCTCGTCCGTTGGCCTCGACGTCTTCCCCAATGAGCCTGAAGTCAACCCTCGGCTTCTCGAGTTCCCTAACATTACGCTTCTGCCACACATGGGCACGGAAAATCAGGACTCGCAGCGCAAGATGGAAGTCCGCGCCCTGGAGAACCTGAGGGATTACTTTACTACAGGCATGGGAAAGGATCTGGTCATCGAGTGGAAAAATGCAAATAAGGCTAACCTGTAAGCACTATACCTATTCAATGCAATACGAGGCTGTACAATACCTGGAACTGGCGGAACAATTGTTGACATCCACGTAATAGATCAGACTGGGAACAATGTGAGCGACTGGTTCTGGTTTCTTCTTTACGCCGAGTGGCTACTGGGGAGTTAAGCCACGAGGAGACCTCGAGCCTCGAGCCTCATGGCTACCGCTCGAGCGCGTTGCAACATGACTTCTTACTGACTCCTCCATGTCGACCAACTTAGATGCTGGCACCACTGCCATTGAAGCAAGCGCGCGTGGGCAATTAACCAACTCGGATGCGGCGAAACTCGTTGACGTTATGCACCACACTCTAGGCGGCCTGTAAGTTGTCCTTGTATAGCATGGCTCCTCGAGTGACCTAGCAAGAAAGGGATACTACGCTGAAGGCGTTCAATGAGCAGTCGAACGTCTTCAACACAGGTCTTGATCCTAAAATGGTGAGTCCCGGACACTCAACTCTAAACGCCCTCGAGATACCCGGAACAGGACAGAACTGCCGAACTCCAAGACCTACAAAAGCGGGTGCGCGACCACGGCAAGGTGCAATCCCGGCTTATCAGAGGAGCGAAGAAAACGATACGAGAGGATTTTAAAAAGACAGTTGCAGACCGTTTGAGGTAGGAGAGTTCTTATATAGTCAGGACTTGCGTGGCTGAATAAGACGCCGCGTTTCTATGAAATAGGGACGACATTTCGGCACAGATAAGGAAGGAGGTCGCGATTCAGGCGAAGGAGCAGGTGGACCGACAGATCCACGACCACATTCCTATACCGCTGGAGCAGCAGGCGATAGACAACAAACGGCAGATATCAGAGATCAAAGTCTCTCTGGCAAATTCGTCAGTCACTGGATTGTACTGGAGCATTCATGACTTCTCACCCTATCTAGGGAAGCAAGAGCAAAGAATTCGCACCTCCAAACTACCAATCTTGACGAACCATTGATCCCCGTCTTGAAGCCTGACGGAAGCAAGAGCAGACTGTTCCCCGCAGACCTCAGGTCGCTCTTCTCCTATGATCGTAAGTTGTTGGTATGATTTGTAGTCACGACTTGATAAAGGGAATCTAGTGGATATGGCCAAAGCATTGGTGGAAGACTTTGAGATGGACGTGGACGACTCCCTTCAGGTCAATTACAGCCGATTTATGAGACACATAGGTTTATGTCCAGATATTCTCATAGTGACGTAGTTTGTTAGATGATTTATTTTCTGAAATGTTATTTATGTACAAGTTGAACAAAAGTTATCGATGATGATATCCTGTTCTCCAACTCTAACGCTGTAGTCGTCACGAATGGTGGGCAACCGTCTGACCACCACCTCCTTGCACAAATCCTGACGTGTTTCTCCCTAGGATGAATCCTCGCCGTTCGCTCAGGTCATTCAAGCATACCAAAAACTCACTCACACCGAACTCGTTCTTTTTCTTAAAGTTCGTAACCTGCCCACCACTGGCACCGACGCCGACCTTGCCTCACGTTTGGCACACCATGACCTCCACACGTACCATTTCCCAACTGCACCCCAAGGGCAACAACAGAAGTCGCCACTGCTGTCCGCATCACACAAGGCCCAGAAACCGGGGCATCCACCTGAGCTTCCTCTTCCTCTAGAAATTGTAGCCGACATTATGGACCATCTCGGCGATTGGGAGCTTGCGAAGGCAGTAGGTGTACCCACCAGCATAATGAAGCCCTTGGAGTGGTCCCGCGCATCATGCACTGATGTGGCAATGATTCCCGGCTTTGTGCCACGAATCCGCGCCGTAGATCCCTGCCTGAACCCACCAACCAAGATCGGGGCAGTCCTCGCTATCCGTTTGGGCTATGTTAATGTCCTTGAGTACTTTCTCTCTGCACATCATCCCATCTTCCAGTCAATCTTCAAAGACGACCTAATTCCGATAAAGGCTTCGCGGCATGGACGTACCGAAGTCCTTTCATGGTGGAAGCACGGCTTCGAGCAACATCCACATTTAATACCTCCGCCTGCACCTGGATCTGTAGCGGAGGCTATCGACGGCGCGTCCCGTAACGGTCATGTTGCGTCTCTCGATTGGTGGTTAAACTGGGGACGACCACTGGAATACACCGAAGCTGCGCTGGAGTATGCAAGTGCAAAAAATCAGATTCCGGTGCTCGATTGGTGGCTACGGCAGCACAAACTCAGCGGTCTACCACTGAAAATCGGGCGCGTTATGGACATGGCGAGTACTGCTGGTCACGTTCAAGTCCTGGAGTGGTGGGCTGCTTCACGACTTGAGCCGAAATATGACCAGCATGCGTTACAGCATGCAAGCTGTCAAGGCAAAGTCGAAGTGCTCCAGTGGTGGCTGCGAAGCGGACTACAGGTCAAGTTTGACCAAGACGCTTTGACAGGTGCAACAAGGCATAACAGACCAGAAGTTTTGGGGTGGTGGGATAAATCTGGCCTTCCTATCCATTATCGGATGTGTGATATCGAGGAAGCGTTGGAAGACGCTATCGGGGGCGGCGCGGAAGCGCGAGCATGGTGGAAACGGAAAGGCGTCGATTTCAACGCCAATGATAAGGAGTGGATGAAGTCACAGAGTTTGAATTGACAGTCATTCTCGTGAGTTCTGCATGTGGTTCATATATATTATTTAATGTTATTATAATGCGATTATATACCAGTGTGCCCTTGGCCGCCATCACTCATCCACGGAAGCTATTTATTTGCGCGTTTGCCTACCTATCAATCCCGCCATCGATCTGCTACGCCGCATTCTTTTCATATATAAGGGTAGTTCTTCGATGCTTCAGCCCAAGCACGGTCATCGTCACCGCGAAGACATGCCTCCTCCCAGAACGAAGATGTTTCCTCATGCAAGGGAGGCAGCGAGGACCTAGGTGATGGGGAGTATCGTACAACAACACCATGTGTGTCCTGAGGGTCCGATACCCACTGTTCTATAATGCGCCTCGCTGGACCTAGTTTCTGAGGGGGAGCGATGTACACCACCATTCTAGTCGGCGTGTGGTAGCTGGGTGGACTGAATGGATTGTCCCGGATAATATCGTCCCGAGCGAGCGAACAGGCAAAGTGCGTGAGGTTGGGCATGTACTTGAAGGGTATCTGTTTCACCCAGGTATGCAACCCCCTTGGATCGGTGACGGGCTGATTCGATTGGTCTTCCAGCCAGACCGCGAGGTGTGTGAGCTTCCCAAGATATGCCAGTCCTCCTCTGCTGGATGTGAATGGCGTCCATCTCCAGACTCGCCCCCAAAATGTTGCCCGCCGGCATGACCAGTCCTTGGTCGGATCGACATCTCGTTCGTCAACGGCATATTGCAGTAGATGAAGTGTAGAGTTATTCAATCCCACCCACTCCATGGTCTTTAGGACTTCATAAATGAACCTATAATCCAGGTACTCCTCGCCGGCCATGCTGACGAGATTTGGGAAGCTCTCTGTGTTCCAAAATTTCCGGATGATTTTTGTGTAATCTAAGGCAAGGCGTGAGCCGGTGGCATTGTGTTGTTCCTGCGATTGTATGAATCGCATGAAGGCGACGAGCTTCTCGTGTGACCGAAGTATTACGGTGCGGAGGAGGATGGGCATGATTTCTGCGCGAAAGCTGGACGAGACCGCGGCGAGGGAGGCGGTGGTGGAATAGCAGGCGTGTGGTTGGGGGTCGTTACTGCACGCATGGTAATTTGGGGACGTGGCGAGACTGATGATTATAAGACTGAGCTCCGTCGCGAGTCCTGGGAAGAGTGTCATTTTGGCTATGCTTCGCGGTGGCGCTCAGAGGTGTGGGGAAGAGGAGTCAATTGCATCCCAATGATAAAAGCTCGAGTATTTATAACCCAATAGGTGGGCCAAGTACCGCTCTCAGGAGAGGTTTGGCCAGCGCTTCTTTAACCCCATGTATTGCATTTTAAGTGCCCCGTGTGTGCGTCTTGCCCCTCCATTCGCTTAACGAACATTGTCAGTCTTCACTTCAATTGTCCTACATAACCCTCGGAGACCCTGAGAAACCCGGCCATTGGCCCTTGTGATTCTTATGTACTCGGTCGTGCGGCCATAACAAGAGAATCTTTGTCCTACAGAATCATGGCGGGTAGACCGAAATGGACCACAATGATTACAGTTACGGACTGTCTCAATCTGTCACTCAGTGTTGCTAACGAACGAATCAACAATGCCTACCGTCTCTTGTGCCGGCCCTGTCGGTCAGTCGAGGAAAGATGTGGATTGACTTAAAAGATATCGATAACGTTGTTGAGCACGCTGCTGCGAAATTGACGTAAATGATTAGGTCAGGCCGAATGAGGACGCGTCTTGTTTGTCCTCGATTGTAGGGTGCAACGGTCACGGGATTCACAGAGTTTCGTCAGCTGGCAGTTTCTGAAATACTATCAAATAGAGAAGAATGCTCACCTCTTTCTCTATCACAGGAGGACTACTTAATGTAGGAGACCAATATCCCCCCTGGATTCGTCATGTGGCAGCCGCCATAACTCGATCACCCGTCGGTTGCCAGAATCTGCATAGGGACCAGTATATAAACTGTCCTTATCATCTACGTTTCTCGCTTACTCACTTTCAATTCAATTCAATCATGGATAGCCCAAAAATCGCGAGCGATGGGACAAGACGGGGCGACTTTTGCGTTCTCTCTGCCCTAATTCCTGACGTGGACAGTTCGGCTCGGAAAGTCAGGTCTAAAGGACTGTCAAAAATCATTTTGGGTGCAATGCAATATGGCACCCCAGACTAGCAAGAGTGGTCGCTTGGTGAAAAAGGAGCTATAAAGCGCATTGAATATGCGTAAGTCTTTGACAATACATCCCGTCTCCCAGCATGGAATGTAAATTCACAAATATGACGTTGATGTGCAGACATTCAATAACGCTGAGAGAATTTCAGCAATTCGAATTCACGTTTGTCGCTCACTACCAGCGTAGGTGTACACCAACGAACTTTCGTGGGTGAAGCGATCAATCCCTACTTGAGTACTGTGATGTAAACGCTAATAACTGCAGCGTTTCACTAAAACCTTTGAGATTTTCAGTGTTGGCTCCATCGCCTGCCATCTCCCCTTGCGCGCGGCCTGCTTAATTTCTCTCCTCGCGCGGATCGTCAGTTACTTGTCTTAGAACACGCGATTTCGTTGTTCGTGTGTATCCCAGCATCATTGGCAAGCAGACCTATCTTGGGGGGACTTCCAAGATCGTCAGTATCCCATTACTTTCGTGGTTTATGAATCACAAGTACCTCATTGCAGTGTCGAAGACGTTGCAAAGAAGAGGAACATCAACACGGCACAAGTTGCTGTCTCGTTTGGTCGTTGCCTGGCCATTATTGATTGTGTCCAGGAGTTACTGCTCCTGTCGGCGGAGACAACGAGTCTGAAGATTTTAGAGGACATACTGGGTAAGCAATTGTATTCAACAATCAGAAATCCCATCCTGACGACCCCGAATTAGCCATGGATGGCACATACGAACCATCCGAGTTATTTCTCAGCTCAAACCAATACAGAGCCGCAGACAATCGGTTGCGCGTTCTCATAACGGATGCGAGCCGGGGCATGTTGGCATCCCAACATCTCGATACAGGACGTCACTTCACCAAGCGAAGGCATCGAGACCCAGAAGAAATCATTGACCGCAGCGACCTGTCTCATCCTTCATTCAATGGCATACCGCGCCATTCGCCACCAAGTCCACCAACCCGTGCATCAATATCAGTTTACGCCCCGCCATCCCCCTGTTACCTTGAACTAGGATCGGGTCCTCAGCTGGCACGATACATGGGAAATAATGCGCCGCACGTTAACCCAGCACGTTCTGGACTGTCCACATCAAGTTATCAAGGATTCTCCGATGATTCTCACCAAATCCCAATGTCACTGCCTGGGGGAGCCATACACTGTTTTTACACGTGGTGCAAATCGACTTTTACGCGATTGAATGACCTCGAAAGACATCTAATCACCGCCTCGATGCATAAGCCATTGGATACGGGCGGCTTTAACACTTCCACGCGTTGTCGGAAATGTGGAGGAGACTTCTCTCGCCCTTATGCTCGAAACCGCCACGAGTTCAATAACTCGTGCGGGAAGCAGAAACATACCGCCCACGAACATCCCAACAGCATTCGTTAGAACACTGCTCTACACAGGTGTGAACGTGCGGTCTTTTGGTTGCAGCTCCTTCGGGTCTTTCCCTGTTAGCAATATAGCAGCGTCTCGAACTCGTCATAAATTCTACATTGGGTCTGTAAATCCTGCCATGGATGTAAATAGTTTAATTTAGGGGGATACGTTGCACAATACCCCATATATATCGGTACATAGCCACAAGCGTTTGCTGAGCTATGGAAGAACAGCGAGGAAACGAGTGGAAAATGCTGTTCATCGATGACGAGTTTTATCCTTCATTCTCGTGAAGGTGTCTAGAACAAAGTCTCTGTCAAAAACATATCGGCGTAGTCAGCAACCCTGTTACTTACTGTCCAAGGACTTTATTCATTCTGAACATGTCGATCTTGTCCACGCCAAATACCGCCCGGAAATTCACATCGCACATGATTTCTCGTTTGTTGCTGGGATTTTGCAGTTCATTATTCTTAATGTACACCCATAGTTGTTTGACCACCTGTGGTCGAGAGAGCTTGTCGACTTGGAGGAGAGCCGCTAGCGGTTCACTGTGAGGTTTTGTCAGTACGAGATTCAACGCGTCGACACGGACGTTACCTCAAATTATACTCCTTCGCAAAGCCCCCCTTCGCAGCGCCGCCACCACCAGCTGTAGATTTCCTCTTTGACTTGACCTTCCTCCCTTCACCACCGCCTTCACTCTCAGCATCGGAGTCCACCATCGCTGCGCTCTTCCTTGCTCTACCACCCTTCTTTGAAGCGCCGTTCGAGCTTCCGCGTGGTTTAGCAGACGCCCGTTTGGAGCGACCATTAAGTTCATCGGAAAGTTGACGCGCAAGTTCTGCATCACTGAGCTCACTCTTGGGAAGCCTCTTCGCTTTCTTTGGCGAAGGCGCTGCTTCCTCCTGCTCATCTACCTCTTCCTCCCCATTCCCTTCTTCCTCGTCGTCTTCTTGCTTCCGTTTCCGGGACTCCGATCTTTCCGGTACCTCGGTTTCCTCCACGTCGTTGCTCCCCCCAACTCCCTGTGTTGCGTTCACGCTCTCAAATACCTTTCCAATAACTATATCGATGGCCTTCTTGTTTCCCCTAAGAAACTCCGGGGTGATAGACGGGACTTCTTTAAGTAGTAGACGTCGAACGCTCTTCGCGCTGATAGTTGTCAAGTCGGTGCCTGGAGCAGCGAGAATTTTGTGGATTGGAGATTCAAGTGTGCCGAAATCGAACGCCATGACCCAATGAGTATCCTACGGAATGTTGCGAAGAGCGAGCAATGAGCAAAGCGTATAGCACAGCGGGTACAAGGATGAGAACACCGGTTGCGAGCTAAGTTGATGCCAGCCGTTAATGAAACCGCGTTCAAGTTCTGTCGATAGACACGTGACCCTAAGGACTAGATAACATATTGACAACCGATCCATGTCCCCAAGCTGTTCCACGCCAGTACATAATGGACATATTAAATACAATGAAGTCTATGTAGTTAGCGGAGGATTGCCCATTCATTTCTCGCTGGGTCTCCTGGAGCGGGAAACACTCCTTGGTCAGCTGGACGCGGTTGTTCCTGTTGTCCATTATTCTGGTCGCGTCTCATTCTGTCCACGATACGTGTCCGAACGTAGAGAAGGACAGATATCAGAAGACAGAGAAGCACGAGTAGGATTGTTTCTTGGAGGTCATCAAATTCTACGTCCTCACGATTCCCTCCCCGGACGGCGCCCTCGAAGTAGTCCTCGGGACCAAAATCGCTATCTCGTTCTTGTTCATTGTTTCTGCGGTCTCTAGCCCACTTCATGAGATGATGAGCGGATGATTCCTTAGGGTAACAATCATGGAATTACTAACCTGGATGGGATCTTCTTCCTCGCTTGGAGGTTTTGGAGGTTGTTGGCCTGTTCGACGCTTGTGGAATTCTTCCTTCGCCTTGCCCAGATACCACAGGCCGTCCTCTTCGTCGAAGTGTTCGCGTCCCTGGTCATTCTGAATGGTTTTGTCATCTTCTTGCTTGCCCTCAAGCTGATGTCCTTCCGTTGCTGCTTTTGAAGGGGCGGCGCCTGAATATAACGGTGAGAAGCTCGTCTCAGTCTTCGCCTTGAGAAACATACCGATTTCTTCTTCATCGGGGTGCCAGATTTTGAGGCCTCCCTTGCCTCCCATGAGGGTGTGCCAGATACTCCGCACGTACAGTTTACCAAGAGAAAGTAAGACGGGCAAGTATGCCTCAGAATTCGTCTCCAAAGCAAGATCATAATGTCTCTTCGCGAGATGGAAGTCCTGAAACGATGATCGTGAGTGAGCAGGAAAACCACAAAGATGAGCAACTCCACCTGGGGCACACCGATGCCATTTTCATACATCCAGCCTAGATTCCACATGGCCAGAGCACTCAGTTGTGTATCAGCGGCAGACTGATAGTATCTTGCAGCCCTTTCTAACCGCGTCGACTCATCCTCCTCCGATACGCCAAGGCCATGGTAATAGTAATCGCCGACTTTGACGAGGGCGTCGACATTCCGCTGAGCTGCAGCCCGCGTCCACTGTGTTAATGCTAGTCGTGCAGTATCGTTGGATGGCGTCATGGGCGAGAAGCGCGTAAGACGCAAGATACTTTTGTCTGCATGAAACTGTCAGCAGAGCATTCCAGAACATTGGCTTGGGCTGACCTTGGTCCAAAACATACGCAAGGTTGTTCTGGGCGACCTCCGAGCCCCTCTCGGCGGCAATCCACCACTTAAGAATGGCAGTTTCCTTGCCATGTTCAGATGCGGACATCCATGCAATCTCGGCATCGCGGAGTAGATCTTCGTCCCAGCCGCCACGCTCTGCGACGAGTTTGTGGAAAGATACTGCCATAGCACAAGAGCTGGCAGCAACGTGGGGTGGCATGCCTGGGGTTTGGGCCTGACCGGATGCGATTTCTCCCAAATAATAGTATGCTTCGAGGGGCGATCCGTAACGCACAGCAGTCTCGAAAAATTTGGTTGCCTGTATCAGTTCGTTGCGATCTGGAAACATCATTAATATTGAGCAGAATGGGCAGAACAACAAATTCACCGTAGTAGTATTTGCCTAGATTAACATGAGCTTCGGCCAGTTCCTGTTCTGCAGCGGCTCCAAAATGCTTGATAGCTTTCTTAATGTCAGCCTTTGTTCCTGGGATTAAACCATCTCGATAGATGATCCCGAGTCCATTGTGGCACTCTCGATCACCATGCGCTGCTCCTCGCTCAAACCACATCTTCGCCATGGCAGGGTCGGCTGGGACACCCTCCCCTCTGAGATACATTCGACCCAGGTAACCAGCACTAGCCGCCCCATATGCAATTGGCCCATGCTCGTCTTTGAGAGGCGGTGATTTGTGCTGAAGGGGATTCGGCGGATCACGGGGCCACACCTGGCGTGCTATTTGTGAGAAGTAGTGGCGGGCGTGTCCGTAATTTCGCGGTACAGCGCCCACCCCTTCACTGCCCGAGGCAATCCCGCCAGTGCATCCATAAATACTACCTTGATAGAAGATCTTGCCTAATCGGTAGGCAAAATCAATCTCCCCACGGTCAGCATTAAACTGGGGTTAAGAACTAGTAAGTAGCGCATGTAATACAAGTGGGTGGCATACACGTACAAGGTAATATTCCAGCACGTCTTCCCAGGTCTCTCCCGCATCCCGAGCCATTCCTGCTTTGATAGCTGGTCTTTGTGTATTGAGCCCTGTGGAAGCGACGCTAGCACCTGATCCGAAGATTCCGCCGACAAGATCAGACAAGCGTGTTGGCGTCTGCGGCAGCGTACGACCTCCTGGAGGTCCAGACATGAACTTTGCGATGGCTGTGAAGACAAAGATGTCAGTTCATCATCCCGTTCAAAAGTGTTCTGATTACCTTGTTCAGAAGCAGACTCATACCACAAGGAGGCGCTGTCACAACCCTCCTGCGTTCCGATGCCGCTCCAGTAGCGGAAGCCAAGAGCCATCTGCGCGCCTCTGTCTCCCCCATTCGCGGCGAACGTATAATAAAGTTGAGCCTTCGCTTGATCGACTGGAACGACGTTGTGGTAACCAGTGCTGTGGAAGAAGGCAAGGTACGCTTGTGAAGTCGCGTTACCGGTTTGTTGTGCGTGGCTCGAGAATCCATTATATGCCGCAACTGGATCGCGCACGAAATGGCGCGTTGGGGGGAACTAATTGTGCAGCGATGGGCAAATGAATCCGAATGAAAGCGTGTAGACGCACCAAAGACACGTAGGCAAGGGTATATAGCGCGTCAGTGTTTCCTAACTCCGCAGAGTGTTCCAGCAGATCTACAACTTTGATAGCCTTGCCCCGCAATTCATCTTCCTTCCGCCGTGAATTGATTCCTAACCCCTCCTTGCCAAAACTTCCGGTCAATCTGCGGATTGTATGGTGGTGTAGCTTCTTGACGATCCGGATAGTACTCCCAACAGGACCGTGGCCTTGTATATTTGGAAGGAAGCCTGAGAGGAGTGATTTGGTACTTGAACTCCCGGACGCGAGCGCGGGATCGAAAGTGTGCGCTGGCGGATGTGCAGTTAACGTAGCTAGAGTGGTCATGGCTTGCCTGTATGCTCGAGCGGCTGGATTTGTAACGTAACACTGTTATGATATTCGAAGGGCAGGACGAACGGTAATACCTTCAGCTGCTTGGTCAAACCCTGCACTCAAGGCACCAGTGCTCTGATGACAGAGAAGTATGAGCGATAGGTAACACAACGCGTATTGAACAGTTTGAGGTCTGTCCGGGAATTACTTACAGAAGGCCTGTCATCGATTGCTACTGTCCTGGTGGATGCTCCAACAGTTTCTACGCTTGCGACTGTAGAGTCGGGTGCCTGGGAAGCGATTAACGATTGCGAAAGACGGGGCACCAATTTTAAAAGATTTACATATGGCGTTTCCGACACACTTGCGGTTTGGGATACTGTAGCGAGAGCGATCAATCCGAAGGCCAGCCAAGTTGCCTTCCGAGCGCTGAGTTTCCCCCGGGACTTCATATTCTCTGTGCAAAGGAGGAAGAGGGCGTATTTAGCAAAACATACAAGGTCAGGACGACGACGACGACACGTTGAATTCATTACACGTCGATGATCACGTGGTGTGTACATATCTTATCAGATAAATCCTCGCAAGATAGCGCATCACACAAATTATGGCTCTGGTGGGACATGGTCCTGATTTTTTGAAAGAATCAAAAAAGGGTCCAGGCCCGCAGGGCCTGCAAGTACTCCAGTTCCTGTACAAATTGACAGAGAACTAAAATTTATACCAATTATTTTTATTGAATTTTCTATAAAATATTGTCTTTGAAACTCTCCTGGGTCTGTTCGACACACTTTACCTCACAATCTGCATACCTACAAGCTGCCGTCAACTCATGCTTGACTGCGGCTTACAACCAAGCAAATTTGAGGTGCCTGCGGCGTGTCACTAAAATTAGACTTGATTTGTTGCAAGCATTACAGAACACGAAGTTCCTCCCAGTATAATGTCACAGGATGAGGAGCCCGAAAGATGTTGTAACATTTTCCAGTTGATGCATGGTTCAAGCCTCATAGTAAATGGGCAATTTGAGAATTTTCTTCCAGTGCCTATGGCATACTATCAGCATCCCTGGAGTCATTACAGCCCGTATATCTTTCCTGCTTTCAATACATATGCCCAAGTTCAAATATAACTATTTCATCAAGGCCCCGCAGCGACCTATGTCTTGCTGAGGCGCTCGTGCAAGGTGTTGGGAAGGTGAACCAGCTTCCAAGAATTTATATCGAGAATTAAATTGATAATTAACAGGGATATACATTAAATCTATACAATGACATTTTACTCCCTAGGATGGATTATGGAGGAAACACAGGCAAATTGGTTAATACAGCACGAGAACGTCTAGTGCATCCATATTTGGTTGTTATTTTGCCATCACGCCGTTAACATATATAGATGTTAAATGCTCAGATCACTTAACATCCATATATATGTATGTGTATGAGATTCTGGAGATTTACAGGAGGATCCCAATGATGATTCTCGTTTGAACTGGACAGGTTAAAAATGATTGGTTCTGTAGGAATGAAGAGGATGGATCAGCTTCATCTCGGTGATCGGGCGCATGGGTAAACTAACCTGCGAGATTCCGTATATCACAACAGGGGCACAGGTATTTTAGCATGGCAGGCGTGTCCAGGCGTGCACGCGCATGCATGGGCATGCGAGCGTGGTACCTCGCGTAGCAGTTTCTGATGATAGAAATCGACGTAATGCGAGGTAAGCAACTCAAATAAATAAATTTTAAGGGCTCACAGAGTATATACATGCCTGCTTCCGCACAGCACAGGTCACAGAATAGCACCAAAACAGTCCTGCGATCATCGAGCTCGCCAGGTAGACACACTAGTGCACGCGCGTCGCACGCTATGAAGCACGCTACATGAAAGTTTTTGCACGCCAGCGTATGTCGATAAGTGTTCCAAAATCGATGTTTCGGACGAAGCTTACTTTAAAATAAGTTTCTATCATGTCCCTGTGTAGTAAGAAGGTCAACAGAAGGCTTCTAGAAGTGAGTTCAGGCAAATACCTCCGATTTAACGATTGAAAGTCATATTGGTGCACGCTCATTTACAATGGCGTGCCACGCTACACGCGCCTTGCATGCCGATGCCACGCCAATTTCTAGTGGCCCTTACAACAACTATGGTTTGCCTATGCCCGTAGCGTACTCTGATGCTGTATACGTAGTACGGACCTCCCACATGTTCCTTGTCGGGACCGGTCGTGGGTAATATCACTGTCACTATCACTATGGATGTTAAATTGTCCCAGGCACTGCACTAGAGCCCAAATTATCTACCTTGCGTGCTTCAAGTTACATCCCATGTGGCGTAAATTCTTTTTAACCAAACATAATCCAGGCACAGTCTGTGTTCCAAGTGAAAATCAGAGGCGGCAACCCGCGCGGGCCCCCGCGTTCACGAAGTCCAAGGTCGGACGATAAGAAGGTCAAAGTTCGGATGGGACACGGTACCTTCGCTGACCGCACGCCACACGACTTCTATTTCCCACCTGGCCACCCACGTGCCAGTGTCGGAACGTGGCTACGGTGACATGTCGAAGGTTCGCGCGGAGTGCCCGAAGTTTAATTGTCCCCCAGACAACGACCGTTATTGCTGCCGGAGGATGTTGTATAATGGGCCAGATTTCGCGAATGCGACGTCCTTGCTAGAAACGGCATGCGCACAGAAGGGCTTTCAGGTTCTGTTTCTTCCTAAGTTCCACTACTATGAGCTTAACTTTATCGAGCAGTTCTGGGGGCGGGCGAAGCGGACTTACCAATTAAATCCACCATCATCGAAAGCGGAGGACGTGGAGCGCAATATGCTGACGGCCTTGGACTCTATTACTCTCATTAAAATGCGCAGGTAAGTTTGGAATATTGTAATCATGTCGAAACCACCTCACCTCGCTTTTTTCTAGGTTCGCACGGCGCTCTCGAAGGTTTATGGATCCATACCACAAGGGACTTGACGGAAACAAGCTGCCTGGGCAGGAAAGAAGTATCGGGGTCATAGGGTGTTGCCAGAGTCACTGATAAACGATCTAGAGAATGATGGTATGGCATAGTGAGGTTACAGTACATCCGGACATCTATGCAATCTGTCATCATCTCATTAAGGCTAAGCAATGCGTTTGCGCGTTGTGCATGAGCCCTATCTTAGATGTTAATTTGTCCCAGGCGCTGCACCACAAATTATCTACCTCGCGTGCTTCAAGTTATATCCCATGTGGCATGTGGCGTAAATTCCTTTCCGCGCAACCATTGGTAATTAAACGAGACGTCACCAACCAAACATAATCCAGGCACAGTCTGCGTTCCAAGTGAAATCATCGGAACGCTCGGAGGCGGCAACCCGCGCGGGCCCCCGCGTTCACGAAGTCCAAGGTCGGACGATAAGAGACGTGATATGTAGGAAAATCTCCACCTGTTGAGCGAGCGAAGGAGGGGTCAAATGACAAACCCATTAATATAGACTGGTGGGGCGTGATCAAGAAATGTATGGCAAGGTTTCCCAGGCTGTGATGCTACACTTTTCGTGATAACCGAGAACATCCAGCAAAGATAAAGGATCAGGATAGGGCAAAAGATTTGGGAGTCAAATGTAAAAGGTAGCCTTCCACTGACCCTGCCGTCCCCTGCGTAGGAGATATATAAGTCTCTGCATAACGGATCACGGGTGACATACATAAGCAAAAGCCCAAGCAATGAATCGTTTCGTGAGGGGACTCTGAGACAGCTGGGAAGACTCTATCTGCTCAACCAACTCTCGCTTCTCCTCGACCGAAAGAAGAATCGCAGATTCTCGCAAATAAATCCAGAGAGATTCATGTGATGGGTATGATGTTATCAAGGAAAGTGCATGCTTGACCAGAGATGTACTTGTGGCGTTCGAACCCAATATGTCTCTATTATATATTGCGGAGCGCGGCTCCAGAGCATGGAAGAGGCGGCCAAGACTACAAAGATGGTATACAGCGGAGTGGTCTGAAACGTGAAGATCGACCCAGTGACTCAAGGCTTCAAGTTCTTGCCCTAAAATGTCAAGGTAGACATCGGAGGAATGATGCTGTAGAGATAATTGAGTGTTGACAACATCCACGACGAAATGCCAGTGTGCCCATGCATAATAATTCCGCGGATAAGATTCGCATGCCTTTCGAATAAGCGAGAATTCGCTGATCACGGCCTTGGGGGGTATGTCGGGAAGACGCTGTAGATCAGCAGAGGTTGCCCATTCCAGAGTTGGGTTGCGCTTGCCGGCACGAAGGAGTTCCCTGTAAACTCGGCCGAATAGCCAACGGCGATGGTCCCAGAGGATAGACTGCTTCGCGCAATCGGCTGATCCTCGAAAAAGCACTTCGGTGAATCTAAGTTCTTGTTCTGGGTCAAGGTCGGCCTTCTCGGTGAGGCGTTTCCGAGCATTGAGGGCCGTTTGGTGAGCAGGATTGGTGAGAAGGATGATAGATGTAGAAACTCTACATAGCTCCGACACGGATCTTGAAGATTTGAACAAGGCAATAGCGGTCATGTAAAGTTTGTAAAGGACCTTCTTGGGAATACCGAGGTTGCCATCGGAGTAAAGGAACGGGAAATCCGGAGTTAGACGTTTATTGACATCGGTGGCTGCCCATTCTTCGATACCTCCTGGAAGAATTTCCAGGGAAACGCTGACACAGGGAGTGCAAATCAGTCGGAGCCGCAATTAGTTTCTGGGGAAACGCCTTACAGGGAAGAAGACAGAATTGTCGCTAGTTCGTGAACCAGGTGTACTCCCTTCTCCGCTTCCATGACAAAGTGAATTCGAAGAGCCCTATTGTTTACGGTTGCTTGTGAAAAACGTTTAAAAGGCTTCTTCTCCCATATGCTGTGGCCACCTGGTCTGCTGCGCCATTGCAGACGCATTCCCACTGCGGCTTCTTACTCCAAGATTCGAACCTTCAGAAACAAAAGACACATGGCAAACGCCCTGGACTTCAATGCCGGACCTCTGGTTTGGATCGACTGCGAGATGACCGGCCTCGACCCACGTACGGACAAGCTTCTAGAGATCGCGGTCAGTAGCATCCCATTCCGTTGGAGGCATTGATGTTTATGAGTCGAGAAGGTCCTTATTACGAACGGAAACCTGGATTTAGTCGACGAGGGTGTTGAGTTTGTCATTCGGACAGACAAAACTGTACTGGACCGGTTAGTAGTAATATGGTATACCTCCATCGGTCGTTGATGCGTATCAACGCGTCTTTTGCAGAATGGGTCAATGGTGTACCAAACAGCACGGCGAGGTGCGTTCCTTTTGCCTGACGAACGATCTTACCAGGAACCTCATGCATATACCTTGTGCATTCAGTCTGGTCTGACTCAAGCCTGCTTAACCTCGCCGCATTCCCATGAATACGTTTCCAAAACTGTTCTGGCTTATATCAAGAAATGGATTCCTCAGCAAAGAGTTGGCGTTCTCGCGGGTAATTCTGTCCATGCTGATAGGTCGTTCCTTGTCGAGGCCATGCCGGAGATCGTCGATTGGCTCCATTATCGGTCTCTTTCCTTCTTTACTACAGAAAGCGACTACTGACACTGTTTCCCATGGAGTAGCATTGTCGGTACGTCATGTACTCCGTTGTTTCATCTGGATAATGAACGTAGATCCGGTGGCAACAGATGTTTCTTCAATCAAGGTATTAAATTGTTACTCTTGCTGTCCCCGCTCGACATCTTATACATCAATTGTTCAGGAACTAACGCGGAGATGGTATCCTAAGCAAACCGTTCCCCGCCACTCTGAGAGTACTCATCGGTATATATGTACCTGTCCTAAGCTCTACAGGATAACTTATTACACACCACAGTGCTTTGGATGACATTCGTGGCTCGATCAAAGGTGCTTCCCTTTCCTTCACTCGCGTCGCTTTCTCATCCCGCTACCTTCTTAGAGTTGCAGTGGTACCGAGATAACATCTTCGTTGCTCCATCATCTATGTCACCCGTCACAACCGCTACCTAGACGTTCGCGCTCAGGGAGTTAATTACCAATAGAGGACTGACGAGCAGGCCACGTCCCATCCCAACCTCCCGATAATAAACAAGATAAATTCACTGGTCAAATAGTCTAGTAGATAACATGCGTATCGTGTAAAAGGTTAGGTGGGTCAGGTGGTATTCATATCCAGACGATGTATCGTATCAGAAGTCCCACAAGGTTCCCTGGAGTCAGAAGGAAGTGAGTGTCGAAGACGCAAAAAATAGAAGAATGACGCACGAAGGCAGGAATGCCAGCTTCCTTACACCCTTCCATCATCTCCCTGTTCCCTTGAAAATTAGACGTGATGAAAACGATTTCTGCTCCCCAAGAGACATATGTTTCTTTTATGAGCTTCATCACGTCTGGACGACCTCCTGGATGATGAACAGAGTCAAACCTCGAGCACATGGTGAGAACGCATGATACGCACCCCGCTTTTTGGAGTCCCACAGCGTAACACGGGAAGGACCCAGATTTTGAGAGATAAGTCCAGATATGGTAGGGCCAAATGTCTTCTCTTGATCTGACCCAATCCATATTAGATACCTGAAACGTTGGGGTTTATCGTAAATGGATGAAAGAAGAGGAGAAATATGGCCGATCAACGCTCACCAGTCTGGGCTCTAAAGGTACACAAAAATGTCAGCTCGAACGCCAACCCGTAGATGAGTGTAATATCACCTGTAGACAAGTCGAGAGAGCAGCGCCAAGCCCAGTACCTGTACACACTCTGATGCCTCGCTTGTAGAGCGTAGAAGTGTTGGAGACCCCTGCAAACTGTAGAACGGAGTTGAGCACAAGTACTAGGCAAGTCTTATTGTTGACGTACCTTCATTTGCCTAGTCCAAATCCGTTTCGGTGGGTTGTCTACAAGAGCTTTGGTGAAGTCACCCTGCACCCCGCAGATAAGATAATGTTCTTTCGCGTGCTTTCCCTCACTGAAGGTACAAATTAGTGACCTCGAGATAAGAGGCGAGGCAGGTGGCGTACGATATGATACCGAATGCGTGGTACTCCATGATAGAACCTCGGCTGATTCTCGCAAGGAGGCCTTGCTGCATCCCACGTTTGAATCGCAGGATAACAACTTTGGGAGACGGCTTGAGAAAAAGAACCCTTGTCAGACAACCAATCAGGACGCTAGGTTCTGAAAAAAGCACACAATTTCAACGTCTACTTCAACTTCACGGATCGTAAACCATGGAATTATGACGCTGTTGTGCAAAAGTTGAGTGCCAGGGAAAAGGACGAATGGATTGCCGGACTTACAAGACTGTCATGCCGAAAACGAACCAAAAGTCCTGTTGCCGAAGTATGCGGATGCCATCAGGGTTCCAAGAATGCGTTTTGAGGTCATAACTGTCCCCGAGCACAACAAATACCCAAGCTAAGAAGACGTGAGGGCCGTTCTAACTCTTTCGTTTTAAACGCAGCTTACTGAAGAGTACACCAAGCCTGTTGAAAGGGCAGGAGTATGAGCAAATATGATCACAGGTTTATTGGTTCTTGACTCACCAGCCCATGAACCGATGATGTCGTTCGAAAACGCTGGTTACGCCATCGTAAAGGATGATTCTTGCCAATTCATATGCTCGACTTACTTGTGATGAGTGTTCCGCACCCATGGGAAAGCGGAAGCGATGGTTATCCCCACAAGAACGTTCGTGATCACTCCCGTGATCAGCACGGCATTATGGTTGTTCTTGTAGTCAATAAAGATCATGATCATGCGGAAGATCAGCCAGAGGAAGCCTGAGGTCGCACATCCGGAATGTATACCACCGAGGTGCTGTAGTACAGAGGTGCATGCGAGTCGAAAACCTAAGGGAGGCCACTTCGCAAAGAGAGTATTTATTACGAGGTACAGGAAGCGACCAAAGAGCTCATTCCGCATCAGGATTGCGGTGAGAAGGTTGCCGAGAACACACGCGCCCGTGTACTGTCGAGGGTACTGCCATTTTCCTGCTGCGGCCAGGAATATACCAGTGATGTTTAGGCACATGACGAAGGTGAAGAATTTGCTGTCCGAACTCAATTGGAAATGAGAAGCTAGCTTCGAATTCAAGTAGCGTACCGATACGTGTTGAACCATAGCTGAAAGAGTATCCAACGGCTGACTTTTCGCGGAGGCTTCTTCGATGGCGGCGGTGGTATCAGTGCGGGAGATCGTCTTGGAGGCGAGGTAACGCCAGGCGGCTTGATGTCCGTAGGTGACTGTAGCAGTGGTGGTGACTTGGAGTCCTCTCCACGATCCGGCGGCGACATCGAAGGTGGCATGCTAATAGTATGCAAGGTGGGGGGAATTGAGAAGACGTCCTTGTCGAGAATCCCCTTCTCCGCATCATCGATGGATGAAGTCGAAGGCATGTTAGAGATGGTAGCAGGCAGTATGCAACGGAGATTGCAGAACCGTCGGCCTTGAAGATAAATGGTTGGTCACGGATGTACCCGTCCACTACCATGTGGCGCAGTCCATTGGTTTGGTCGCCGGGCCGTGAAGGTGGGCTTCCGAGGTGTTGGTGACGAGAAGGCAGAAAAGAAAAGAAAAAGGGTGCTTAGGTGTTTATCCGTGTAGAATGTAGGCCAAAAAGGATAAAAGTGATCATACGCGTTTGTTTGTGTCGAAGACGTTCACCATATCAGTACTCGGAGCGGGAATCGGATGGCTGGGATACTTGACGGTAGATAGATGGCATCATACGCGTTTGTTTGTGCAGCCAATCAGATGGCTGGGATTGCAGATGGCTGGGATTGCCGTTTGTTTGCTATAAAAAAGACCTCGCTGCCGCACAGCTCACGAACGATGAAGTAGCGGCAAACGGAGGTCCGTCGTTTCATGTCCTCGAGATAAGGTATCACGTACATCATACATGTGCTTGATGTTCGGTCTCTATCAATTTGAGGGGTTGAGGGTCGAGGAATATTTTGGGATGCGTCCAACCTCGTGCGACTGCACTTTCATGCATGTGGTTCGAGCGGAATACGCCATTGAGAAAGAGACGTCTCAGAAAGATAACGGTGAATTGTCTCCAAGCAACATCCAAGTCGGGGATATGTCACTTCTGGTAGGAAATCGTCTCAGGATCTGCATGAGTAGAAGTGCGGGGTCCAGGAAACGTGGTCATACCTAAGTCATCGATAACCTAAAGTACATTCTCTGGATAAGTACTTTACGACGCTCTAGGGCTGAAGGAATTGGTGTATCCCAAGCTGCGAACGGTGAGTTCGATGCTAGATTGGCGTGATCGCTACTTACCTAATACTGTGAGGGTACAGGGGTTGCTGGAAATGCAGAAGGTTGGTATCCCTTGGGTTACGGGTATCCCTATGAGAATCGATGCTCACCGTCACGAGGACGGATGAGCGCTGAGCTCGGAGGCTGGAGCAACAATGTTCGGTTAGTAGAAAGGGAGTTCCCGAATGTGGCCGCAGAAGCGCTTAGCGATGTTTAGGGCTAAGGTTTACGTCCAACCACAAAATCAGCTTGAGTCATCTTTCAACTCGTCCAAGCCCACCATCCTCCTGGGGCCCTCACCATGAGTCTCTCACGACTCCGGTCGCCCTGGATAAAAACTTTTGCACGGCCATGCGCACGCTTTTTTCATTCTAGCACCGTAAAACGGTTTGCTTTCGCTCCTACCAACATCTCACGCGCCGTCGCAGCCCCTGCCGTGGGTTCCTACGCGAAGGAAGGCGAACATGTACTGAATTCTCCGTCGGAAATCGCTCGCAAAATCTCTGCCAAGGTCTTGCCCAAACTTCCCCGACCTGATGTTCAGAAGGTCCTGGTCGTCGGCAGTGGTGGTCTTAGTATCGGTCAGGCCGGAGAGTTCGACTATTCCGGATCCCAGGCATTGAAGGCACTTCACGAGGAAGGCGTCGAAGCCATCCTTATTAACCCTAACATTGCTACCTGGCAGACCTCGCACGAATTGGCCTCCGAGGTTTATTTCCTGCCCATTACCGCGGACTATGTCGCATATGTTTTAGAAAAGGAACGGCCTGACGGTATTCTCCTTACTTTCGGTGGACAGAGTGCGTTGAACGTTGGCATTGAGTTGGACCGCATGGGTGTCTTGGAACGCTTAGGTGTCAAGGTCCTTGGAACACCTATCCGGACGCTTGAAGTGTCAGAGGATCGTGATCTTTTCGTCCAGGCTCTAAAGGGTATGCTAATTACCATTCTTTATCATAATTACGCGTTGCTCAATCTTTGGTGTTAGAAATTGATATACCCGTTGCGCAGTCGACAGCCGTCTCATCCGTGAACGCTGCTCTCGCGGCCGCTGAAGAAATTGGTTACCCGGTCATTTTGCGTGCTGCATTTACCCTAGGTGGTCTCGGTTCTGGTTTTGCTAACGACCCGGACGAACTCCGTGATCTCTCTGCCAAAGGTCTCAGTTTGAGCCCCCAGGTTCTTATCGAACGCAGTATGAAAGGCTGGAAAGAGCTCGAATATGAAGTTGTTCGAGATGGCGCGGATGTAAGTTCAGTGGTTTTGTTGCTTGCTGCAAATTTTGACGTTCGCGTTCCAGAACACTATCATCTGTTGCAACATGGAAAACTTCGATCCTCTCGGCACACACACTGGCGATTCAATCGTTGTTGCCCCGTCGCAGACATTGCCTGATGACGAATACCACATGTTGCGTACCGCTGCCATCAAAGTTATTCGTCACCTTGGAGTTGTCGGCGAATGTAACATCCAGTATGCCCTGAACCCCAATTCAAAGGAATATCGTGTAATCGAGGTCAACGCTCGGTAAGAAGCTTCGACCAAAAAAGTCACTGCCAAGAACTGATGGTAATCGTTTTCCTCAGCCTGAGTCGATCTAGGTCCGTCCGCCATGTCTATGCATCCCGGTTAATACTAATACCGCTTTAGTGCTCTTGCTTCCAAGGCCACCGGTTATCCTCTCGCTTACACCGCTGCAAAGATCGCCCTTGGACATACTCTCCCTGAACTGCCCAATGCCGTTACCAAAACGACCACTGCCTGCTTCGAGCCTTCATTGGACTACATCGTAACCAAGATTCCCAAGTGGGATCTCGCCAAGTTCTCTTCGCAGGTCAGCCGTGAGGTTGGGTCTTCCATGAAATCAGTCGGTGAGGTCATGGCCATCGGACGAACTTTCGAGGAAAGCTTGCAGAAGGCAATCCGACAAGTCGATCCCCGCTGGAAGGGCTTCGAGGTCTATATTGAGCCGGAAGACCTGGATAATGCTTTGAGTCGTCCTACGGATATGAGGTTGTTCGCCATCGCCTACGCTATGTATAGGAAGAACTACACCGTCGATCGACTCCATGATCTGACCAAAATTGACAAGGTCTGTTGTGCGAATCGATGATGTTGCGTAATAACTGCTGATGTCCATCCAACGCCAGTGGTACCTGTACAAGATCGATAATATCGTCCAGACCCACCACGCACTCAAGGAAGCTGGCTCCATCACTAAAATCAACCACGAGCTCATGTTGCGCGCGAAACGCATGGGTTTCGCTGATATCCAGATCGCCGATATCATCTCGTCCACAGAAGATGTTGTTCGCGCCGCACGCAAGTCGCTTGACATTACCCCCTTCGTCAAGCGTATCGACACCCTGGCTGCTGAGTACCCCGCGCACACCAACTATCTCTATACGACCTACAATGCTTCCGAACACGACGTCAAGTTTGATGAGCACGGAACCGTGGTTCTTGGCAGTGGCGTCTACCGCATTGGAAGCAGTGTCGAGTTCGATTGGTGCGCCGTGACTTGCGCTCGCAAACTTAGGGATATGGGCAAGAGGACTATCATGATCAACTACAACCCCGAGACAGTGTCAACGGACTTCGATGAGGCCGACAGACTGTACTTCGAGGAACTCGGATATGAGCGAGTCATGGATATCTACGAATTGGAACAGGCGCAGGGTGTCATCGTCAGTGTCGGAGGTGAGTTGCGCTTTCTTTGGTAACATTTATTATTGCGGGAGCCCGTTTCTATATTCTTAATTCTAGGCCAGCTCCCTCAAAACATCGCTCTTCGTCTCAAGCAGACTGGCGTCAACGTTTTGGGAACTGATCCCGAGCAGATCGATACCGCGGAGGATCGCCATAAATTCTCTTCCGTCCTCGACAGCATTGGCGTGGATCAGCCCGAGTGGACTGAGGCCACCACCCTTGATGCTGCCAAAGCGTTTGCAGCCAAAGTCGGTTACCCCGTCCTCATTCGGCCGTCGTATGTTCTCTCTGGCGCTGCGATGAACGTTGTCTTCGAGGAATCTGCCTTGGAGTACAACCTCTCTGCCGCCGCCAATGTCTCGCCCCTGCACCCCGTCGTCATCACCAAGTTTATCGACAACGCACAGGAAATTGACATCGATGCCGTCGGTCACAAGGGAAAACTGATCGTGCATGCCGTGTCTGAGCACGTCGAGAACGCTGGAATCCACTCCGGTGACGCCACGTTGGTTCTCCCGCCGTTTACTCTGAGCTCTAGCGACATGGCCCGCCTCAAGACCATCGCTGAGAAGGTCGCTGAGGCCTTCAAGATCTCCGGTCCTTTCAACATGCAGATTATCAAAGCTCCGGCCAAGGATGGCGAAGAGCCACAGCTAAAGGTCATCGAGTGCAACCTCCGGGCTTCTCGGTCTTTCCCTTTCGTGTCCAAGGTCCTCGCCCACAACTTTATCGATACTGCAACAGCTGCTATCGTCGACCAGAACGTCCCAGCGCCCACGGATCTCATGCAGGAAAAGCGAGACTACGTTGCTATCAAGGTTGCACAGTTTTCGTGGACCCGGCTAGGTGGTGCGGACCCTTTCTTGGGTGTCGGTAAGACGCTTTCCTCGTCATGCATTGCGATGATCGCTGAAAATTCATATGGTATAGAAATGGCCAGCACCGGAGAGGTCGCCAGCTTTGGTAAAAATATCCATGAGGCTTACTGGGCATCTCTCCTCAGCACCACCGGTTTCAAAGTTCCCCAAGCAGGCTCTGGTGTTCTGCTCGGCGGAGATATTAGCAAACCGGAAATGGCTATCATCGCGAAGAGCTTGGTCACCCTTGGCTTTAAGCTCTACTGCTCATCTCCGGTCGTCGAGGAGTTCTTAAACGACATTCCATATGTTGTGGCGAAACGCATCATATTCCCGACCAAAGACAAGCGAAAGCTACGCATGGTGTTTGACGAGTATGAGATTCAGTGTGTCATCAATCTCGCGAAATCTCGTGGTCTTGACTTCGCGGATGAGGATTACGTCGCTCGCCGGTGAGTTACGTAGTCGCGTACCTTGTATATCCTCTTATTGCTTCCTTGCTAGAAACGCTGTTGATTTCGGTCTACCCCTGCTGAACAATGCTCGCACAGCTTTGTTATTCGTGGAAAGTCTCGCACAAAAAATTCCTCTTGGAGGGTTGAGGGGCTATACAGAGGGTCATATACCTGCCGAAGTCCGCTCATGGTCAGAGTTCGTTGGGAAGCGAGCTTGAAGGCACAGGAGGGACATTTCTTGGATGCGTATAAGTACTTGGATGGTCTCTGATTCAAAAAAACTGAGCTTGGGCTCCCCTGTAATTGTACAGCCAACAAACACATCATTTATTAGCTATCTAAAGCCCAACGGAATGGGTCGCCATGAGGTCTTCTGGCGTACAGAGGTCATCGAGGTCTAACTCTGTTACGGACATCCCTCTGCGTGAATCGTCAAATGCGGTGTATTGTCGTTCGACGGCGAACTTTGCTGCAAGGCTTGGTTCCATTGTTCCTTGGATTACGTCGGCCACCAGGCGTCCAATAACAGGGAGGAACTTTCAAGAGTTCAGATGGGTTGTCTGCAGCGGCGGTGTCCAGGAAACCCACCTTGAACGCGTGCCCACTGTCTGCCGTTGCAAGCACCAATGATGGGTCCCCAGGTGCACGACCGATGATCCAATTACCGTCAGGGGAATCATTATACCTTTAAATCAGAGTGGTCAGCAGAAGCACCGACCGTGCAAGCTCGAAAGTACCAGCAAAGTCGCGTTGCAGAGAAAGGCTTATCTGCTAAGCTCGGATACACGACGCGCAAATGTTTTCGCATTTGCCGGAGGTTGGATGTAGGAATAAGTAGTCCACGGTCTGGGTCAGTAGTTACCGTCCGCGGAGCTGAGACACCTCCATTGGTGTGTGTATATCCAGCAAGGTGCATTGCCATCTTGATTACTCCTTTGTCGGTCGGCTGGTCATATGCTCTTCATCAGCACACGCTGCATAGGATAAGGAAAGCTACTGAAACATACAGGGAAAACGTAGAACCCGGAACCGAAGTCGAGGACCACCGGACATTCCTTGTAAAGTTCGGCCTCTTTGTCGGTGAGCTGGATCATGGCAACACATTGCCTCGTTTCCTCAGCCCAAATACCACTGGCGTACAGTCGGAAGCTCACCCAGTCGAGAGGCCAGAGGTGTAGCTTGAAGTAACATCAGGGAAGGCTGACGGTGTCCAAGAACCAGTAGCAATCACAACCACCGAGGCTTCATAGACCACGCCGTCCTGACACTGTACGGCCGTCGTCTTGCCATTCTCTCGAATGACGCGGCTAACATCCTTCCCGGAAAAGATCTTGCCTTTGAGGGAAATGACCTTCGAAATCATGAGAGCGAGGCCTTGACCAGCGTTAGCCCATCCTGACTCATGGTTTAGGTAGCCCGCCTGCTGTTCAAACGAAGCAACTGGGGTGCGTGGAGGGAATGTTGCGCGGATCGCTTCCCCGCCTGCCAGGGACTCCAGATTGGCACCCAGTGCTGCATCGTTCTTGAATGCATCATCAGCATATGCTTCGTTCTTCGAGAATCCGAGCACGGTCACACCGCATCTATAAAAGGAGCTCCTTTTAGAGTACTTATATAGCCATGACAATGTCAACATACTCATGATATGTATCCCCCCATTCTTCACGATCCTTCCACGAGTCGATGGCTTCTCGGGCAAGCTTGGCATAGAACATATCTGAATACGAGCTACGAACAACTGTTGAATCAAGATGGTCAGTATGGAAATCATGGACGACTGGATAATAGTTACTTCTGTTTAAATCGTTGGATGCTGCATCGGGAGCTGGGAGAGTAGACGATCGGTCTAGAATTGTCACGTCGGTGAAGCCCCGTCGCAGAAGGTGGTACGCCGTAGATATGCCAAAGCAACCAGCCCCCACGATCACTATCTTCTCGTTCGAGGCCGCCATGTGCAAGGTAGATGAGATGAAGGGCGGGCAAGGGTGTTAGAGACTCCGCCGGGCCGCAACATCCGTTGCGTGCACGTCACGCGACGTCCGTGATGTATATAAGCACTGGCAGGATCTTATGGGGTTCGAAGCCAGCTAGAAAATAACATTCAGGCCAGTAGGAATGCGCATCAACTCTGTGTTGTTGTGGTCTACAATTAAGTCAAAGTGTAATGTAAGGATAATCGAGTATGTGGCTTGGTATAAGGTATTACTGATAATTCCCTGTTAACAATAAGATAGAATCAAGTCCGAGGTATGACTATGCGAACAGGCCAACGATAACAGGTTGCAGTTTACCATCGCGGATGGCCTAGAAGCAATTGTCAGGACTAGAAATGTTGTGTAAGAGGGAAGAACGCACTTCATGAATGAGCGATATATTCTGGCCAACAGTCTGGTCATCGACATACAGCCCTTTCGCGAACCGGGAATAGTTCTCGGATCCATACATCCGAATGCCCAGGGTTCTTCGAACGAACTCATAAACGGGGCGGGTCTTGTTAAGGTGTTGGCTGGCTGGCGCAGCGCCGCGGACACCCGACAAATAATCGCGTCGCAGGCCATTTAGGAGAGATGTTGCACGAGAAGCGACGTTGCAACGAAATTGAGGAACACATGCAAGAGTAGATCCGAGGGCTGCGACATCCTCGAAGGAGGCTGGACCAGTGAAGAAATCGACGAGGATTGTGGTCGATGAAGCAGCGACTTTCTGCATCCGCGCAGATGCGTCCATCGTGCTTGTGGCCTCAAGGGTATCTTGCATCGTGCGGCAGACTTTGGTGGCCAGCGACTTATGTTCTGACGGAGTCAGTGATTGCCCGAAGGACTTGCTCAACTCCTCCGATGCAATCTGACTGATACCCTCAACAAGTTCCTTCTGCAGTGCCCGAAGATCAAGGGCTAAAGTCGATGGTTAGCAAGAATTCCACATTGCGAAGTAATGGATTTACCTTGGCAGAGAGCATACAAGTAGGACGCAGTCAACATAGACAACACCTCAAGGGAGTTAATGGTGGCACGAGCCGAAACCAATGCCATTGAGCTGCGCAAAAGATAAGACATAGAAAGGTTGTGAAGGTCGCGTAGACTTACTTGACTGCCTGATTATGCATCTCTGCTGATTGGATGTGTGTCGACACCGGGTTCGCAAGGTAGCCGAGCTCAGCGACATAAGCAGCGGTTGCAATATCGACGCCCTTGCAGTGATAGTCAAGGGAGGGATCAGTGGCTGCGAGGGACGGCGGCAGTCCGCGGTTCATCGCCGGGTTGAGGAGTTCAGTACATTGAGAAAAAAGAAGTTTGCCGAGATGGTGGAGGCCTAGACGAGTCTTCTCCATGGCATTCGTGACTGCCATCGCTTGGAAGTTACCACCGTTATGAACTTTCCCTGCCTCACCATCGACCAATGGGTTATCAGTTGCTTTTTTAAAAAAGTGTGAGATCGCGCTGAAAGTTTATGTGCATGTAAAACTTACTCGCGTTGCACTCAATCGTAATGGTTTTCAGTGACTCGAGGAGATCTTCGATCTGAGGACCAATGAACTGAGGAGAAGTTCGTAAAGGATATCGGTCCTGTCGAAGGATGCCTTCATCCTCTTCGATGGAGACCTCTTCGTCGTGCGTGGTTGCAAAATTGCTACCTTCTAGTAAGTCCCACATGATTTTGGCAGATTCGATCTACGAAGCGGGGAAATATATATATGAATATGAAAGTTTCAAACAGTTATACCAGACTTACCTGTCCAGGATGAGGTCTTGCGACATCATGGATGAATGGATGGAACGATCCGCGGGTCCCTGCCAGAGCCTCCGTGCCCATTGCCGTACACACGTGCGCAAGGAGGGCGAGGTGAACCGCGTCGTCTAGTGCCAATGCCGCAACGGATGCAGAGAAAGCGGTGCCATTCAGGATTCCAAGGTGCTCTTTAGAAGCAAGGGAAATTGGCGTTATGTTGTGTGATTCAAGTGCGTCCCGCGATGAGCGAATTCCACGGGCACCAAAGGACCTAGGGCCGTCGAACACGCGGATGGCAGGGTTTCCTGTTACCGCACCCGCGATATATGACAGAGGTGAAAGGTCTAATTCAATGAGGTTAGAGACATGAATATGCGACAGGATCGATGCAACAAACCTCCGGAAGCTGATATACTTCCTCTTAGTGGAACAACGGGTGTGATGTGGGCATTGAGTAGCTCGTTCATTTTCTTGATCAGCTCCAATGTCACTCCCGAGTGGCCTCGAATGAGTGAATTCATTCTGATAAGTATCGCGCCGCGAACCCATGCTTCGGGCATACTCGTCGAGGCAAGAGGATCGAGAAGAGGGAGTGCATCAAGAGGCTCCGAAGACGATGGTAGGACACCACTCTGCAAAAGCTGCATGAGAGCATCTCCAAGTAGCAGAGGCTCGTCAGTGCGGGTGTCCGCACTCCCTCCGAAACCAGTCGAGACGCCATATACACTGGTTCCCGCCTCGAGCTTCGCCGTGATCAGATCGCGGCTCTTGTTCATCCGTGCTATGATACTTGAGGAATTATCAAGTGTAACTGTCGCATTGTATCTTGATGCGGCTGTTACAGCTGCGACGGAAAGAGTTTGCCCATCGACAGTTACAGGTCGACCATTCCTAGGTTTGGCTTGAGAATCGATGACTGTAGATAGCAGAGACGATACGTACTTGTAACTCTCGAGTTCCTTGTAAGATTCAATGAACTTGATCAACAGGGGTGTGCGCTGGTCGGCTTTGGGTGGCTTTGGTGCAGCGATATGAGCGACGGCGTTAACTTTGGCTCCTGGAATGGGTATGGAAATGGAACGCCTCTGGACTCGTAGGGTGGTTATCGTCATGGGGGAGATGGAGAACCACCATGACTGGAATGGTTTTTATATGTATACGAGGTGAATGTCAGTGCGTTTCAAGCCAACACACACAGCCAAATATCAGTTTAATGTCAATCAACGTTATCGATGCACCTAGAGTCTACAGTTGATCGATGATCATCCACGTCTGAGTACTAGTCTTGCCACATCTCCGTCAAGAGCGCCGTTTCACACCTCCGCATGCTGTGCTATCCTATCATCCTTTGGCGTCAATCGCACCGACTTGGAGTGTTCGTGGGACCTGAGCACTGCCCTTTCGTAAGTGGCATCTGGTTTTCAAGTGACTCACTATATGCAGTTACGAACAGTTATGCACCTATGAAATAAAATTAAAATTCGAGTCATTTATCTTCGGCACTTGCATACTAGCGACTCCCTTGAAATACTTTATATCCACCTTATGGTCATGCAGCCATCCTGATCACTCTCTAACAGCTTAGCTTTGGCAAGATATTAAGATACCAATGACTTCGAACGATAGCGAAGCTCTCCCTGCATCGGCCTGACGCTCTCCGCATTTCGAGTGTGGTACCTACGGACTATTAGTCAGTCTCCGGTCGGAAAACCTCAGTAGTACCGATATTCTGAAACACATCATCCATCATGATCAAGTTGGAGGTCTTCAATGGAAGCACGCTATCCTATACTTACTCCTGAAGAGCACTTCTTTCCGTCCCAAGTCGACCTCGTGGTGCATCGTGATGAAACCGTGATTAGTGGATTCCCATCGTCTGCCGCAGACTCTGCGGCAGTAATAGCCCAATGATGTCCGTGGAACGGTTCCGTAAATCCAGCAGTACTAGATACGCAGACTCGCTGAGTACGAAACACAGTTCGGCCCGGCGGGGAATAATCTAAGATGTGACGATTTCGTGACGCATCGTCACGGTGTCTCTTGAAATTCTAACCTCTGATTCTACCTGCATCGGGCGACCATGGTGAGCTTTAGAACTCACAGAGTCGACGCAGTATGTTAATAAATGGATAGGGAAAGGCAAAAAAAACTCGCAAGTTTGCGACTGTCAAGCGGATGCTGAATCCCAATGACATACGTCTGTGAGTTCTGCTGGATTGCATAGTCAATTCTACGTGAGCTGACATTCCAAGATAGAAAAGAGAACCAGCTTAAACAGAAAAAGAAGGAAGATGAGGAAAAGGAAAAGCTCGTTCGCCGGATGTATGTCCTCAATCTTTTCCGCTTTAAAGGAGCTTATTTTCATTCATCCCAGACCTCAAGTAGCGTCATCATTATTCTTCGCGCACAACACGGCCCTCGTACCACCATATCGCGTTCTTATTGATACCAATTTTATTAACTTCAGCCTGCAAAACAAATTAGAGCTTATCAGCGGCATGATGGACTGTCTATTTGCAAAATGTAAGCATCTTCCAGCCGTTCTACGTCTCAACTACTCAACTGATCACATCTGTCCCAGGTATCCCCTGTGTTACAGACTGTGTGATGGCAGAGCTAGAGAAACTGGGTCACCGATATCGTGTCGCGCTTCGGTATGTCACCCTTCCCCCCACAATCTGACATCGCTCAACCTGTATTACAGGGTAGCGCGAGATCCTCGATTTGAACGGCTGCACTGCTCCCACACAGGAACTTATGCGGATGACTGCCTTGTGCAGCGTGTAACGGCTCACAAGTGCTACATCGTCGCCACATGTGATAGAGAACTTCGGCGCCGTATCCGTCAAGTCCCTGGCGTGCCGCTCATGTATATTGTCAGGAGGAGATATGCCATTGAGCGGCTACCTGATCAAGGTGCACCGTCATGACGTGGTGTTTATTGATCCTTGATCATACTTCAGTGGAACTTCATTACAAAGTGTGGTGTTCCTGGTGTGCTAAACTCCGGAGTCGTCCCACCACATATCCACTCCGGTGACTCGACGCCTCGCTTAGATCCATGCTAGCCGTCAGAGTATAACCCTCGGTGTGCAACCGTCAAAATGATACAGAATACGATCATCGCACGAAAATTCCTATCTTCGACCTACAGGCTACGTACTCCATGTGATCGTTTTGATCTGAACAGTAGTTTTTCTCGTCACTGCTATTGCACTGCTACGTACACTGACAGAGCGATACTAGTATTGAAAATACATATGCTCAAAGATGGCCAAACAACACGTCAATACAGTTGTCACACGCGTGCTTGTCCCTCACCTTCCTTCACAGTGACAAACAATAGGCTGCTTCAAGCCAGTGTGCACCACGTAACATTTGAGTTATGTCTAGAAACGAAGATAACGTCCCGGCTGAATATCTGTACTTCTGGGCCTCTGAATGTGACCTCTCTCTTCCAGATTTTCTGACCAAAGTGAGTTGTTTTGTCACGGTTGAGGTGCGGCAGTCACACAGAATTTATTACCTCTATCCTGTAGTATAAGCCGTCCATGGTGCAGAACGATGGGAGAAAACCTGTGCGCTTGGTCCTATAGAGCTTCTGGTGACAGCTGATGCAGACGACTGATCCGGGCAGTGGATATGGGTCCAAGGCGCTGAGCCAACGCAGAAGGACACGGGTGTCCAAGAAGCAGTGGATGAAGCTTCAAAGCTACGTATGTATCCCCTATAACTCTCTTGGCGTCCTTTAAATAAATTCGCGCATAGTGAAGGAAGTCACGGACAGAGTGGAAGGAATCAAGGTGCGCCACATAGTTACAATAGTGTAATTATCCTGTATCATGATGGGTTGCAGAATGACGCGTCAATTCCCATGCGCTCCAGCAAGAAAACCGGAGCCAAAAGCAAGAAGGAAGTGCGCGAACAAGTGCGTTTTATTTTTACTTCGCTTTGTAGGGACTTACTTCGAGTTGTATCGCGTTAGGTCCAGGCAGAAGCCACCGAAAAACTCAAGGAGATAGCAACTAAGCACGGTTATGTTTCTGGAAAATGGTTGGATGACTGCTTCCGAGGAACCACTTCAAAACTAAGAACATTTTAACAACAGGTTAATATTTACCTCCGCCGAGAAGGTGGATATGATTTGGTCAAACCTTTCCAGTTTGTTGTCTACTCTGAGACAAGTGCATACATATGACAATTTGCTTACAGCGTCTCTTGTCTCGGGGCCACTTGCATCGACTTCCGCATATCTCGCAAAGGTAGCAACGTCTCCTGAACAAGACAATCCAAGCTACCAACATCTTATTTGTGTATACGTACCTGACGTATACAACAAGGATGAGGTCGCCAAGGTATTCACTTGACTGGATCGTTAGACGTCCTAGCTGACATTCAGCAGGTGATGAAAATACTGTTGAGAAATCACGGTGTTAGTCTAAGTGGCGTGAAGTCCAATCTATATACATCCTTAGGTATGTCGATCGAATATCGTTCTTCCTGTAGTTTACTAGAAAATACCAGGGATCGACAGCAAACATGCCAGTGGCATTCCATCAACGGTTATTCCTTTTCATTTAGTTTGTCGATGAACATCTTACTGACTCTTTCTCCAGACATGGAAGAACTCGGCTCTCCTAAGCGAAAAGGAAACTAAGGTCAACTTAAGACACCATCCTCTGTAAATTTTTACTCACAGAAATCGCATCAATAGGAGCTTAGGGATGCGTTCTTTACCGACCTGGCGTCCGACAAAGCTGCTCAGCCGGAAAAATCCAAGAGTATCGCAACAGACGACGCCGCCCCAGCGGCGACGGGAAAGCCGAAACCAAAGCTTAAAACGAAGGCTGCCGATGACCCTTTTGCTTCTGACGACGACAAACCTGACGAGGAGGAGGAAATGCTACAGACAAAGACCACAAAGGGGAAGCCCCAACCCAAGAAGGTCATTGACGACGCCTTTGCTTCTGATGAGGATGACGCAGCAGAGGAGGCAATGCGCAAGGAAAAGATCAAAGCGAAGAAGGCAAAGGCCGCATCGAGCTCGAGAAAAAGACAACTTAGCGGTGACAATGAGGATGAAGAGGATGAAGAAGAGGACAGACCGAAGAAGAGAAAGTCAGGGAGGTCTGGTAAATAAGTTTGCCTGTTGCTGTTTCCCCCTGTCTATCTCACCTGTGCTTTGATACCTCGATTGAATGTTTGGATATTGCTAGTCGTCAACCTTCTTGTGCTCAGACAACTCTGCATAAAGAAAATCTTGTACAAGATGAATATTAGAAGCTTCGTGTAAGTTAGGTATGTACAATAACTGCGGTGTTAGGAAATCGAGGAATGCTACTGGCTCCTACGCGCTTGAACCTGTCTTCTGCTTCTTCAACTTTTGAGTATCCGCATCAGACTCCCGGAATACGTCAGAGGTACGACTGCGTTTGATGCCCAGCTTGGATGTATTGCTGCTGTGGGATCGTTCTTGCTGGGTACCTTCATCCTGCGAATCTCCAACTCCATCTATATCTGGATCTTGGCCAAGACGCATACTCAGCCGGCTAATTGACTTCCTGGAGCGAGTGCTAGCATCCGGCGGTCCCATGTCGCCAATCGTGGACTTGCCTTCCACTGGAGATGGCCTGGCGCGTTTGGCCCTGGGGCTGTTCTCGTCTTCGGTGAGCTCACTCTCGCTATAAGAAACGACAGAGGAAGACATCATATCTGAGTGCTTCACGGACCGAACGGCAGAAGCAGATGTAGAGGTTGATCCTGCGGCAGACACTGGAGCCTTGGATGACGGGGGCGATATCGCTGAAGCAGTCGAATTGCGACGGGGAGATGCACCGACAGGACCAGCATGGTCGACAGATCCGGGTACATCGTGGGAAGAGGTCCTGGACGATGTAGATACTCTGCTCCGTCGGCGTAGAGGGACTAAATTTGGACCGAGTTGTGGCAAGTAATACACCTCCTGTTCGCGCAGCATGTCGACACCAGCAAGCAGCCGTAACACGCCAATGAGATATGGATCAAACGCATAAGCGTCGAGGTCGCCTGTGGCCCCTTTACCATCCTCAGGCAAGGCATCACCATGGTCTGTAATCTCTTCTTCTTCGATCAGTTCACGATTCCCAAGGGAGCAACCAGGCACAAGAAAATGGATGCGCGGCCCATCTTCCTCTCGAGGGATGCTTATTTTATGGTATCGACAATTGGATCGGGTCACTGGTGAGCTGGAATGTATAGGAGTGTGGTGAGGGGAGGCTGTTTGAGTCGACGTGCTTGGCTTATTGGCGACCGTTTCGGTTGATAGAAGATCAGCCTGGCGGGAAGGGAATGTCGTCTTCTGGGCTGTAGCTGGACGAGCCGGCTGCCCTGGTGGTGGACGGTGTTTGTGAAGGAGAGGGGGTGGTGGTGGTGGAGGTACGTGATGACGGAAGGAGCTGCCTTTATTCAAGGTCGGCGACGGCTGAACAGTTATTGAAGAACTGTCACTGGGAGCATTCGAAACGACAGAAGACGCCCGGGAGGTATTTTGACTGCTATTGCTGGGATAAAGCATCCGTAAAGCCGAGCTTGCATCCGAGCTCGATCTACTTGAGATAGACCGCGTGTCAAAGGATCCTTTATCTGATGGCGTGCGAACCTCCTTTCCCTTGCCTTTATCCTTGCCAGGAGATGTTTTACTGCTTGTCTTCGTAACGTTTGAAATCCTAGGCTTCGGGGCAGGCCGCGAAGACACTTGTTTCTTCTCCAGTTGTTTCGACGATATGGACCGAGTTAACGGGGACGTCGCCGTAGTTGAAGAACTGCGCTTTCGCTTCGAAGGACGGGTAGGCTTCGACTTCGCTGCACCACGAGAGGCTTCATCTAAATCAGGGGGCTCATCAGAGTCATCATGCGGATCATTTCGCCTGTTCCGAACAACAGCTGGCTTTTTGATGATAAGTATGGACGGAAGATCATCGTCCGACTTCGGGCTAGCCGCTGACATTGCTGACGCGCTCGCACGGTCAACAGGAGGAGAACTACTGAATCGATCAGAATGACCGGGCTATCTGTCGCAAAAGGTATCGCACCTTTTCTGTTGCGCCGGGTTTTGGTTGTCCATTTCCTTCTCTTCTTGTTCGAGGATCTTGGGGATAGGCGTCATATGACCATCGGGCTCTAAAGCCTTGTCATCTGTAGGGCGAGGGGCGGGAGGGGGGGAAGGTCCATGGGCTTTGCCAGCTTTCTCAACGAAATCTGGATCAAGGTCACCATCCGCATCCACCTCGTTCAAGTCGTGTGTCCCCAAGTCACCCTTTCTTAGAACCACTGCGGGAGAGACTTGTTCCTGACCAGTGGGTTGCAAAGAGGGGTATCGAAGTTCCATACTCGCCACGGTATGGATGTCTTCGTCGAGAATAAAACCATCCAAGACGGAATCATCCACCCTGAACTCCAATTCTTTGTCGACCGTAGAGGAAGAAATCGAATTGGAGGAAAGTGTATTGTCTTGGGAGTTCTCCTCATCAAATGATTCATATTGGTTCTCCTTCACCAGATAAGAGGGGGTAGACAAACTCGCTGGATAGGGATCTGAGAGCAAGATGGTATCAGTGGTTTTGCGCATAGTAACTCTCATAGGGTACGGTTCAGATGGCGCGTTGTGTGGTGACGAAAGTTTCGGCATCGATGAGGGAGGTACCGGTTCAGCTTGCTCGGATTGCACAGTCAAGGGTGGAACGCTCTCCTTGTCCTGCAGTAACAACGCAGCAGTCGTTTGGTCCTCGTCATTGCTGCCACTCTGTGCGGTGTTTTGAGGTTCTAAGATATATGCGAGGGGGTTTGTGGATGGATATGATGGAGGAGATTCTGCCACGGGCGCTGCAACCACATCGCCCAGAGTCGTGCTTGCACTTTGCTCCGCTACCTTCAGCTCCATAACGTTTTCGTTTTGAACTGTTCCCGGTTCAGGGGAGGTAGGCCCTGAATCTGCATCTGGGACAGGGGTGAAGAGTCCGTTAGGGCTGTCTCCGGGCCGAGAACGCTGCATTCCAAGAGCCTTTAGAATTGAATGAGGTAGCGGCACCGACACTGATGTATGTCGCCCTCTCCCTGGTGTCCCAGCGGGGCTTACTGTAAAAGGACTGCCCGGCAAACTGAGAATCGATTGCTGAGCACTTGAGGTGTGTGGTCGGCTCGTAGGGTCTGGTACCGCAGGATCAGCACAGACTGGCATAGATACACCGTTTCGCGGAGAGAAAAGGCGCGGATCAGACTTGCTGGTCCCAGTAGCAATGTCGCCAATCGAGGTTATTGTTGCTTCGACCTGCGCAGTCTCATCGGAAATGGCTGGTACAAAGGGATCCAAATCCGCCCCGGCTGCCTTGGTAAGTTTGGAGTTGGTGTCGACCTGTATGGAATCGCTCTCCACGGCGGGTTCTTTCATTGGAAATTCCACGAAAGCCGTGGCATGTGCATCGAGCGCCTAGAATGAAGTTAGTGATGGCACGATACATTCATCGAAGGCCTGACGTACTTCGTGAGACGATAAGTTGATAACGGCATCTTGAGTAAGTCCTTCCTCTGCCTGAACTTCAGCGAGAGGGTATGAGACCGCAACTGCATCAAGATCGACTTCCCCATTAGCGTCAGCTTCTGCTCCATCGTCCTCCTTGAGTTCCTTAGGTTCTTCGATTCCGGAGAGTGCCTCGATTTCAGGACTTGCTGACACGTCGACATTAATGGCGTTGGTGGTCTCGACTAGGAGATGATCTGAGTCCATGACCATGATTATATCTTTACCTGTGTTGAAAGAATCCTCCTGTTCTGAAGCGGCGGGTAGGTCGTTATCCTTGCCACGTTCGGATGGCGGTGTAGGTAGGCCGAACTCGTGGCGGTGAAATGGAGCTGAAAGTGTCGGGGGAGTTTGAGGTGGGCCTGATGGCGCATCGGGAGCCTCAAGTCCAAGTGCTTCCTCAGCGGGTGGAATGGCTGGCTCGATGACTGCAACGCTTTCCTCGGAGGGTTCAGTGACAGTCTCAACCAACGGCTCAAAATGAATTCCTGGCACTGACATCCAGAAAACTGAGAAGGCTTGGCGAAAGAAAAGGAGATGATGACATACCCCCATTCATGCACCCCGAAGGATCCTCAGGACCTTGGTGCCCGTCAGCAACATCTGGGTCAGCGACCTCCCCAACAGCAACCTCGAGCTGATTCACAGCCGAAGCAGGCAATTGGTTCAAAAGGGCAGAGGCATAATCCCAATCGATATGAGATAAATCAACTATGTAACAAGTAAATAATTGAAGTATGGCTGTAGTTCACAGACGCACCGTGTTGGCTATCCGGTGAATCCCTGAAAGTCTCGACTGCCATGTCGTCGTAGAAACCTCCAAAGTCGAACTCTGCGGTCCGAGTGACGTCGTGTGGATCAATTTGATGATCTTCCTCATGTGCAGACTCGACCTTCAGTTCAGCGGCAGCATCTGCTTTAGAGGCCGCTTTGTTCGGCTCGTCGTTATCTTCGCTCGAGTCGATGATTATCGGGGTGTCATCATCGTCGCCTGCGCCAAGATGGTCCACGCTTAGCCCGACAGCCGGCCCAGGTCGAAGGTCGTCTTCGGTGTAGTAATCCTCCGCATGCTCTGCAGATCCATCCCAACGGTGAGGCAATTCATCGGGATAGTCTGTCTGAGACACACCGAGGGGGACAACTTGGGGTAAAAAAACTGCGAAGGTGTTGGAAGAGGTGACATTTAAAGATAGAGAATCACTTACACGTATTTTCGACCGCAAGCTGTTCGAATGCCTCAGGACTCTGTAGCACCTCAGCGCCAGCGCGGTGTTCAGATTCAGCAATTAGTGTGGCTACGCTAATGACCGGTGACACGACTTCATCATTTACGCCAAGGTGGTGGGCGTCGAGTGGGGCATCCTGTGAAGGACGAACATCTCCGCCAGAGTAATAATCCTCAGCGTAAATTTTCGGACCTGCCCAATGGTCGGGAAGTTCAATAGGATAATCTGAAGGGATTGGATTATCTGTCGTATCATGGGGTGGAAAAGCTGCAAATTGTGGTCCAAGTGTCAGTATCAGAAATATGAAGAGGGCATGATACGGACATGTATCCTCGAACAAAGGTTGCACTTCCTCGAGATCTTTGTCGTCAACCTCATCGACATCAATTATGTCTCTATCTTCAAGCGGTTCACCGCGTTTCGTGGGGGTCTCGCCTTCTTCACCCGGGCCAAGATGATCCGTCGTCAACTCTTCAGGCTTTTCGCGTATATCGCCACCAGAGTAATAATCTTCGGCGTAAGTCTTCGGGCCAGACCATGGATCACGGATTTCCACTAAATTTTCAGTGACCGATAGACTGGGCGCAACAGTATGAGGCGGGAATGCTAGAAATGCTGTCGAGTTAACCAGCTGGTTGAGTTGTGAGGGAAACACTACGGACAGGTGTCATCATCCAGAGGCTGAACATCTTCATCGTCCTCTTCAATCTTGTTGTCTTCTTCGACATGATCTATATCCTCAGCTACAGGAGACGACGGTTGCTGCTCGTATTCCTCTCTGGCTCGATGGCGGGGAGGGCGTATAATCGGGGAATGGGACGGCGCAACGAGCATAGCTGTGTCTGCTTCATCATCCTCCTCAGAATGGTCCCCGCTGGAATCCTCCTCGTCAAGTTCATAAACGGGAGGAGCCTCGTCTTGTTCTTCATCCGATGAGAGAATCAAGACTGGTGAGGGTGCTTTCTTCGATTCTTTCACCTCGTACTCGTAGTCTTCCTCCTGATCAGACTGTTCTCCTTCTCCTTCCTCTTCATACTCCTCATACTCCTGGACATCCAACCGCTCCTTTTCGTGACGTATCCGGGCCTGCGTAGAACTCTCCCCTTTGCCCCAGGATTTTTCCTCTTCCTCTTCGCCACTCTGCTCTGTGTCGTCCCACTCTTCTGACCCGTCCTCGTCTTCTTCGCCTTCCAGTGCATGAGCTTCCTCTTCCTCTCCTTCCTCTTCTTCTTCCGAATCTGAGCCGATGATTATAGGCTCGTTTTTATCGCCCTTCCCAAAGCCAGGACCGTCTCTGGGGTCCCGCGCCTTGCCTTTACCAACGCGTCGCGCTTTAAATCCTGCAAACGAATCATCCAACTCCTCGTCCACGCTTTCGTCTTCATCGATAAGCTGGTGGACCTCCTCTTCGCCACTGCTGTAAAAAGCATCTTCTTCCAAAAATTTGGGTGTCGGCTGGCCTTCCGCCTCGTCCTCCTGACCTAAAGCTCGCCTAAGTGCACCTGTGATTCCACCAATCCACGCGTCAAATTCTGGCTGCGTGAACTTATCGTATGGATTATGAATTGGGGGTCGAGAAACCTTTGCGGTGGGGAGGGAGTATGGTGAGTGGGTGTACCCAGAATGCCTCGAAAATTCAAAGGGCGAAGTCATTTCGCAAGAGGCAAGAAACAAATCCAAAAGAGTAGGATATGACGTGACGGATCCCACGTGCTCTTACAGAGTCACATAATATTAATTCTCTTCGCGCAACCGTGACGTTAGTACGCGCTGTAACTAAGCGCTTGAGCCTCCAGCGCTCCAGCCGCTACAAAGATAAATATCCATACTTGAGGCATGCGTCTTGCGTGCCTCATCACCTCATGTCATCAATCTTGACAGGCCAAACGGGACAGCCTATGGCAGGCACAAGTATTTTCGAAAGCTTTCTCTGGCTTTGTGGCACCTTTACAAGCCCCGTCCTTTAGCTTTATTTCTAAGGCATGACAATCCTGGCGTATCTGAACGATATCAAAACTCAGCACAGAGTACACTCCTTCATCGGTTTTGCGATTCCAACAAGTTCATTTTAATACACAGGTTCCTGGGTCATTGACGTTCGTTCTTAACCTCGATCGACACTTGGGGTGTCCCAAATCGGTAGCCAGCGGGCTCCATAAACATCGACTATTTGGCTCCTGCTCCCACTGCCTTCTCCGACGAGCGGTCCTCTTTGCCTTGGCTCTACCATGTCTGTCGTTGATCCTCTGAAAGATGTGCTGAACGCTGGACGTCGTCTTGATCCTGCCGCTGTGGGGTCGCAAGTCGTCCTTATGAGCGGTATATCCGTTAGCCACGCTTTCTTTCTCTAACCGTTCCCGGCGAATACCATTAACCTCTCAATAGATTGCCACAGTGCTCGCTTTCAACGTTTTGCGACCAAAGAACAAGGTAGATGTACACAATGTAGGTCCATGGACGAAACTAACAGCAACGGTCCAGATTATTTACGAGCCAAAGATGAAATACCATGAAGACAACAAGCAACCTCCACGAATCTCAGATTCCCTCTTCGGCTGGCTTCCACCGCTCATAAACACCAGGGAACCCGAGCTCTTGGACAAAATCGGGCTCGATGCTGTAGCGTTTTTACGCTTTCTCCGCCTTATGCGATGGCTCTTTTTTGGCACTGTGGTCTTGACATGTGGGGTCCTCATCCCAATCAACGTCATGTACAACATAGACCATCCGCCGAAGTACCGTGATGTGCTTAGTGTTACGACAATCCGGGACGTCAAGGGAACAATTCTTTATGCTCATGTTGTCGTGACTTATTTAATCACGATTCTGCTCGTCGTTCTCGTCTACATCCACTGGCGTGGCATGGTCCGACTTCGACATCAATGGTTTCGCTCTCCAGAATATATACAAGCTTTCTATGCGCGGACGATAAGCATCACCCATCTGTCGAAGAAGTATCAAACGGACGAGGGCCTCAAAGAGTTTTTGGTCGGGTTAAGAATGCCATATCCCGTCACGTCGTTGCATATTGGACGGAAGGTCGGCAGGCTTCCGGAGCTCATTGAATACCACAATCAGACGGTCAGAGATCTGGAAACCGTTCTCGTGAAATACTTGAAGGGTGGGAAGATCGGAAAACGCAGACCAACGATTCGCATAGGAGGATTTTGTGGTTGTGGGGGCGTCAAGAGGGATGCCATTGATTTTTACACGTATGTGCCAGCAAGTTGTTTAGAATCACCTCGCCTAACGAATGGAAATTTCTCTAGCGTGAAACTTAAGCGGACAGAAGCTGCGATTGAAGAGTATCGTGCCCACTTCAATACACGCAGGCCAGAGAGTTACGGCTTTGCTTCTCTGGCTGCCGTCCCATACGCCCATATAGTGGCCAAGAAACTGCACAAAAGATATCCCAAGGGAACTGCTATCACTTTGGCTCCTAACCCGAAGGACATCGTACGCATTACTATTCATCTTCATGGCTCGATTCTCATGTCTACCTAGATCTGGGCCAATATGAGCGAGTCTAACAGGGTTCTCTTCCACAAAAAAGTGGCGGGTTTTCTGTGGTTAGGAATCATCTGTGTTCTCAGTCTGATTCCACTTTTCCCTGTTGCAACGCTTGCCAATCTCAACGCAGTCAGTACTTTCCACCTCTTTTGCGACTTGGATCACTCAATATCATTTCGCTCAGGTCACAGCAACTGGATATCTTCCTTTTCTTCAAGTTTGGTCTGACCGCTCCCCCATCACGTACGCCATCGTTAATGGTGTTCTCCCTCCTGCGGTCTCTGGACTATTTACGTTCTTTTTGCCGAAGATTATGCGTTGGCTGTCGAACTATATGGGGGCACTTACTCGAGCACGTCTTGACAGAGCTGTCATCGCTCGATACTTTGCTTTCCTTGTTATCAGTCAGTTAATCATCTTCACTTTGCTTGGAGTGGTGTTCAGTGGGTGCCTTATTTTCCGGCGGAATCCAAACCAATGCGCCTCCTCAGATTCCGTGTTGGAGGTCGTTGCTTTGATAGGCAAGCATGCAAGTGCAAAGACGATACTTATGAATTTCAACAGTACGTATATCTGTCTACCTTGAGTAGTCGAGCTAATCGTTATGACCAGAACTTCCTGCTACAATCAACAAGACTTATATCAACCAGGCGTCATTTTGGTTAAAGTGGTTCCCGTGCGCAACACTTTGCTGTTTCGTCAGTGAAATTCTATTCTAATGTTTTGATAATCACTAGTATGCGTGGATTTTTGGTCGTCTTTGATCTTGCTCAGATACTCAACCTCCTCTGGCTCTCGTTCAAGACTCGGTATGTCTATTCTCGGATGATAGACTAGACTGCGACTGAGGACTGCCGCCGCAGCGTTTTTGGACGTACGCCGCGCGATATTCGAGAATGGACGAAACCTCCGTCGTTCGAGTACCCAATATATTAGTATGCTGCTTAACTGCGGGTCATGCATAATAATCTCATTCCCATTTACAGCTCCAATCTTGTGTGCATTGTCCACGCTCAGTTATGTTTTATCTGCCACTCATTTAGTCTTCTTTTATAGCTGTTCATGGGTGCCGTGGGTCTGCTTTTTGCCCCGCTTGCCCCCCTGGTCGCTCTAGCTGCCTGTATCGTCTTCTGGCTAAGCTCCTGGGTCTATAAATACCAGTTGATGTTTGTGTTTGTGACGAAGGTGGAGACTGGAGGGGTATGTATCTGACATTGACATCCTTTCTCTCACCACTCATAGAATCGGTTATACAGCGACTTTGGAATGTCGTCATCAATCGCCTTTTGTTTTCAGTCATGCTAATGCAAGCGTTGATGGTGCTCAGTATGGACTAGTGTTCTCTCTTAAATATGCATGCTGACCAAACTTCTAGCCATTGGACTGCAGTACAAGTTCAAATCTTTACAATGTCTCTTCACGGTTCCGCCCCTCGCTATCGTCATCATCTTTAAGATATTCCTTGACTTCAAATTTGACAAGGCATTTCGCTACTACATCCCCAGCGAGGAGGACCTTAGTAGAGCGAAGATACATTCAGAGCGGGCAGACCACAGTGGGCGTCGTCTGGAGAACAGATTTGGACATCCCGCGCTCCACGTGAAGCTCTTCACCCCAATGGTACATGCGAGGATGATGCCCCTCTTGACGGAAGTCTACAAAGGCAAAGTGGAGCACGAAAAGATCCGCGGTGTACTCAACGAGCGTGGCGGCAAGCAACTCGACATCAAGGTCATCGAAGGTATCAAGATCGCTGCGGTCGAACAAGTAAGTGCTAATGGTCCATGGATAGCTGTGCACCACTTGATTGTCTTCTTCCCAAGAACGATCTGGAGTATGACCCTGTTCATTACCAGAGAGATCGGGGCGAGTTGGATTGGGATACGCAATCTATGTCCTCCACTCTTCTCCTTTCGCCCGGAGGAATTCATCTGGATTCTACAACTGGTGAGGTGGACCACCGGCGGAGTGATCCAGAGTACCAGAGTTATCTGGCTAGCGGTCCGAATAATCCAGCTCCTCTTTGGACTCCTTTAGCGCTACTGACTGAGGAGCGACTTGCCGTGGCACAGCATGGCCACCATTCTGGATATTTTGGGCAACACGCACATCATCCTTCGATGTATTCATCAACCTCGTCGAGTGCAGCTGGAGTTGATCCCGCTGAGCGACATACCCAGGTTCTGAGTTGGTATTCGTACTCTGACCAGAGTACACCCACGGCGCCTGTAAATCCTACGGGTTATCCACCTCAGCCATTCCACAATTCACAGCGCTACCCTCCATCACCTATGACCCATCCGGCTTCACCCGGGGAGCAGACCCACCAACTGCTCCCTTATACGTATTATAGTCAACCACAACAGTAACGTCCACTGCGTATGTAGATACTATCTTAGTACGATTCAGGGTTCACCGCGGGCGGTGATGTATACGCATTAATGGTATCATATGAACATTTTCAAATCGTACATGACTAGCGATCCCTTGGGTGAACCGTGATATTGTAGGCATCGAGCGCGCTTGGATCGAGGTGATGTGCAAGGAATAGCTGAGTGTGAAAACATCGCGACCCGTGTAGCATCTGTGTAGCATCATACAGGTTCCTTACCCATATATGTATATTTACTTGATAATCTTCTGCGTACTCCATGGCACCTCCTGCTAGCAAAGACTTGGATACAGAACCGCGACTCGCCAATCTGGATCGATACATAACATCGTCTCGCCCTTCCCAAGAACCGCTTGCGACCTCGCAAGAAATTCGCGACAGAGGATCCACTTTCATCGCAAATTTATATCCAGCCAGTTCCTCAAGTGAAGCGCGTGTCAGGATCAACTACTTGCGAAATGTTCAACATGGCACCAAACCAGCAACCCACGAAATTGCAGCCTGGAGATGTATGGTACTAAAGCCTGGCTGCACGGGGTTGGGAGGACCTGATGACTTCGAGTTAAACGTTGGAAGCATAGACGACGGAGAGAAATGGGCAGGGGGCAAGGTCTTAAAGATGATGCAGGCACATGCTGTCATCGATGCAGTTGTCATCGTCAGTCGCTGGTGAGCACTACCTACCAATGGCGATATAATTATCCTCAAATCCGGGTGGCATTGCAGGTATGGGGGTACTATGCTCGGTTCGGCTCGGTTTTCTCATATCGAAACATGCGCCTCGGAAGTCTGCCAAGAGTATAAACGCGCAGAAGAGTTCCGTGAATGCATCAGTTCTCTCACCACTCTGGACGCCATCCTTGCTGGGCTTCGTGCCGAATACAGTGAGGCATCCTCCACTGATCAACCGACCGCCCTGGCAAATAGCTCGATGCCCAGAGACTACTCTAAATTGGACCTGGACAAAGGCAAACGGCTTATCAAAGCCCGGGAAAACGCAATAAAGAGCGTCAATTTACTTCTCTCCAAACGTCGTGAAGGCATCGACAGTAATGTGCAAGATGCTCATCCAGATGATCAAAATTGGAGACGGGCAGGAAACCACCGTTAACCACCCCTCACGATCATCGATCCACTCTCGTCGGCTCGATACCTTCGAGTTATCGGCGAAGCTAACGCATATGGACAATGACCGGTGACCACTTGGCACCCCACATAGCTGTTTTACACGAAGCACCTGCTGTCTGCAGTACCACACCTACAGGCTTCGCCGATTTCCCTGAGAACACACGTCTGGGACCACGTGAATCACTGGCTCAATACCTGCCGAGATAGGTCTGCTTGCAAGGATTTGGCTGGGATCGGGAGGTATGGTCGAAAGCAGCTGTGGGTAACAGGTGTTGCTGCATAACCACCATAGGCCGGGCACAGGTAGAGGTTTCTTCAGCCTAACGCCAATCTAACGCTTTCAGCTGTTGTTTTGCTGTTTCGACTATCGTCTATGACATTGTTGGTATCTTCGCGTATGGGCTGGAAGATGATCATAACGATGTTGGCTTCTAGGTTTCAATGAATCTTGACTCGGGGAACAGGGTGCTTTGTCGATGTGTGAATGGGAAGCATGCTCTGCTGGGTAAAAATGTTGGCAGATCTCAGCTATTGGTTGGATGCTAGCTGAGCTTAGCTATGCCCATAAGCGGGATGGGTCTGTGTGGCGTACAGAGATAGGAGCTGGTTCCCGACATCCTCCACAACTACCTATGAGTCATGCTTAGTCGGACCACGAAGCCGGTCTGGTATGTTGCGTATGCTTTCTCTAAGATGCTGTTAACAAGATAACAAGATAAATTACCCGCCGCGGTCCTGTGATGACCCAGCTGATAACAGAGCGAGTTCCGGAATGTAATTTCAGCTGGAAGCAACCTGAGCTGAGTGAAAGGATGTGACGTGCGCAGGATTCCCACTTTGGATTGTTCTCGTTTACTCCTGGTAAATGAAGTATCGTGATGTCGAGGCAGGTGATGATGGGCCCATTTCCCTGGGAAAAGTAATAGTACACTCAAAGATTCTGTCTTTCACCAGCGTTTCTGGGGGTAAGCAACACAAGCAAGGTTAAGGGTAACCAGGCGGCCTGAGCTCCGTGAATGTTGTTGACAGTGCGCCACGCAATCCACAAATGCGGCAAGTCATGAAATGTCCGTGACATCCCATCCAAGTCAGAATGCGCACGCAGGACACCTTTACCTGAGGTATGTGGGCGGCGAAATGCCACAAAGAATCAGTAAGTACAGAACATGAGAAAACATTGACTCGTAATCCTTTCAACACCAGCATATTGGACCTTTCAGCTTCCCTAAATCGTGCTGGATATGGACTTCTATCGACGAGGTGGTACATGCACCAGAGACGAGCAGGATGGAGATGGACAATCAGTTTAGTTTGAAGACAGATTCAGAAAGCCTGGTTACGATTCCGGGCAGAACCGTGACAGTGTGCGTTGAACCTACATGGGTCGATGTGATCGTAATAGCTTGAGCTTGTCGTTATTTACCCATAAAGTAGGTGCAACGATATTCGTGTCAGAAAGTGAATAGCACCTGGGTCAAAAGACTCGCTGGTGGTGACGGTAGCGCTTAATGAAGAGTGCATCCTCAAGTGAAAATCGCGTTTGGTTGGTCAGGGCATAATCAAAATTCACATCGGCTGGCTTCAAAATCGCGCAGCGGGCTGCCTCGAGTTGGAAGTCTCTACAACAGACTGCATTACGGGTATAAGTATAGAATAATGTCTCAACGTGCCTCCATGATCAAATAACAAAGTCCTGCCATGATAAGCTGACTAAGTCTAGTCTTTTTCAAGAATCGTGGAAGGCTGATTACTTCGCCCCGTACCGAGTTTTGCGGCCGATATCGAACGGAATGTATTTGTACTTGATCATGTGTCTGTGAAGATGCTTTCAGTGGGGGACAAGATGAAAGAGGGCTAAACAAACTGGATTTGCCTTCGCATAGTTAATGCGAAGAGTACAAAGAAGTAGATCACAAGGATAGGCCAGTAAACCGGGACATCGAATATCTCGGAAGATGTGCAGAAGAGGGCTACGACAGTCGCCCGCGTACAGGAAAGCCTTTGCGAACATGAGTGGATGTGAATTGTATCCAATCTTAATGAACTCACCAGAATTGCCATTCAGGTAGACGTCGAACAAAAGGACGGACTTCGTCGTCGCGCTGACTAGGCAGAGGACTGGTGGCACCCGCGTCACCGCCTTCCTCAATTTCATCGGCCATGAGGTCATCTTGGAGGGATGGGTCAAATTTAGGCTGGAGAAATGCCAGAAGGAGATTGAGGAGGTATATAGCGTGCGCATCTATTATTTAAAACGAGTGAGAGAAGCGCGTAAAGGAGGAAGATCGCCGCTCACAGCAAACTACGGAGATTTTTGTTGTAAGAGGGGGAGTGAGTTGTCGGTCATACCATCAGGGGGAGAACTAACCTATATACCACTAAAATAAAAGTCAAAAAATAGTCAAGGCGAGATGACATACAAGACTCACGCCTTGGGCCAGAACAATTCTCAAGAGAAAAAGAGCCAGGAGACCAGCAGTCGAAAGCCAGCGGTTGAGAACATGAGGAGTCCATCGGTCGAGGACCTGCTGATACTGGCGCTGAAGTTTAGAGTACTGAGCCGAGATATTTTGGCCTGGTGAAGGCTCAGCACCAGAGCCAGAGAAAGCGTCACTGGAGGACATCATGGTTACAAGTGGGCCGTGACGCAGTCACGCGTCACGATGGACTTGGTCATTGCCCACATCGTTGAGCACCTTGACCCTAACCCCGGCTCCCCACTGTTTATCGCAGTCCAGGGACCGCAAGGCTCTGGAAAGTCATATCTCTCGGCACAGCTCAAGCAGCGTCTCTCTGAACCTCCCCACTCGCTCAATGTTGCGCTCTTGTCTATCGACGACCTATATCTTCCCCACGATAGGCTTGTAGCTCTCGCAAACCAACAGCCCCCGAACTTGCTCTGGGCTGGAAGGGGTCAACCTGGGACGCATGATGTGAAGCTCGGCATAGAGGTCCTACAAGGTCTACGAACCCAATTGGAGAACGTAGAGCTGCCATGCTTTGATAAGGGTTTGTTTGATGGCGAAGGCGATCGTTTACCTTCAGGGGTAGTGGTAAATTCGCCTGTAGACGTTGTCATCCTCGAAGGCTGGTGTGTTGGATTTTTCCCAATAACTTCGCAAGAGCTTTCCAAACGATGGGATGGCGTTTGGCGTGAGGAGTCTGCGAGGCTCGGTCTCCCTGATTTTGTGACGAAGCATGACCTCGAGCGGGTGAATGAAACTTTGAAACAGTACGTTGAAATGTGGTCTTATTTTGATATCTTCGTGCAGGTCTGCCCTTCTCTTTTTCTTCCTGGAATTTCAAATTAACCTTTTCGCAGATCAAATCTGCGCCAGTCCAAACATACCCTTCGCGATATTCTATCGTCTACCGATGGCGTCTGGAACAGGAACATAACATGAAATCTGCCAACGGAGGACGGGGGATGTCCGACGTGGCCGTAAAAGCGTGCGTTTTTCCGCTTCAATATGTTCGATTCATGTATTAACAATTGCAACTTAGTTTCGTTGACCGATATATACCAGGCTACGTTTTCTTTGGCGACATACCTCCTACCTTCACCGAGCCACAGTGGGCAGGCAAGGGTCTTAAACTTTTGATAGACGAGGAGCGACGACAGCTTGGCGTAGAAACGTTCTGAAGACGGAGGTTAGTGTGAGATCAATCGAATATTAAATCTTATGAAAAAGCTACTGAGTTTAGCACAATCTAACACTCGGAAGCCATATCCAAACAGATGATACCTGTGGATTATGCAGCGTACCGTCACATTGCGTACCAACGCAGTCGTCGTTTCAGGGTGCAGTTTACGCCCTTAAGTTGTACGGAATATCTCTACCGCGTTTTCCGGCACTGCCGCCACCCGCAGCGACCGCGGTTATTCTGTCGCATCATAACAGACTACTCGAGGCACGGTGACAATGTACCGACGGCGGAATCGGAAAATAGGTGTGGTATTGCTTATGAAGTGTACTTCCACCTCATTCTTATCCTCACCTAACGTCATGTGCTGTTTCAACTTCGATGGGCGTCGCCTGCCTGCCATGCCATGCCTTGTGGTTTACTCTGGAACTCAGGGTCACCTCGGTGGCCGATGTAAGGATGGGCCGATGTAAGGATGTCGCCCGAAAATACGGCCGAAGTCGTCGACACGACTTCGGACGATGCGCATGAGGCAATTCTGAGCTCGCGCTGGAACGCGACCGGAGTTGATACGCGCAATTTCGGTGACTTGTATGAGTCACTTTGAACCGTGATGTAG